>PVKA01039701.1:0-19296 GCA_004027165.1 Ctenomys sociabilis
AAGAAAATCATAAAAGCCAAAAGACAGGAAAGTGTTTGTGCTTACCTTCTAGAATAGTCTCTAGGCAACCTCAGACTGCTTAGCTGAGCAAGTTAAATATTAAAATAGTCTTAGCCCGTCTCTTCACCATCCTCCTGGGTAAGACCTAGCTGAAGGAGAAAAGAAAATAACATGTGTCTACTGCCCTTGGGGCCATGACTCATAAGGCTGTTTGAAACCCTTCAAGATCATTGAAACCTCACTAATCTGTCCTACAGTGTAGCTCTGGTGGGGCCGCCTGAGTATTGGCAGTAAAGCACTGCTGTGCACCATCCTTTACTTTTCTTTGCTGTCCCTGCCGCAGTCAGAATCAGACCAGATGCACTCTGAACTTGCCTGAATATTGGGCTCTATAGATCCTGCGGTTCACTTAGAACCACATTGTACTCTCAGCATATGAATGACTTTGCATCCCCTACATGGCTTATCTCACCTCCAAATAGATGGCTGGCTGACAGCCTGACATGCAAATATTATACACATGAGGAGACAGAGAGGGCTTGGGGATGCTGCGCAGTGGTACAGTTCTTGCCTTGCATGCACAAGGCCCTGCGTGCAATCCCAAGAACACAATGAAAAAAATGGCACTGAAGAGGCTGAGGCAGGGGAATTGCTGCCAGTTCAAGGCCAGCCTACGCTGTATGGTGAGTCCAGGCCAGCCTGACCTACACAGTGAGACCTTGTCTCAAACAAAACAAACAAAAAAATAAATTTATTACATTTTTCTAATGACTGATTCCCATTCTATGTCTCTTATCTTCACTAACAACATGTAATTCTAGCTGCACAGACATCTTATCAGTGTCATTCGAACTTCTATCCTACTAAGATGGAAATAATAGGGATCAGGTTTGCTCTTCCTATCTGAAATGATCACAAAAGTAGACAGGACATAAAACCATGGTTTAGACATTGACAGCACAAAACTGTAATCTGAGTAAAGGAAAGCAAACAAGGCGAGCCCCACTGCTGGACCAATTTAGTACCCAGAGTTCCAGGCTGCAGCGCAGAGAGGGTGCTATAGTTTGAATGTGTTCCCTCCAAAATTTAGGCATTGAAAACTTAATGGCAAAAGTGATAGTAATGTCAAGAGGAGGGGTATTTAAGAAGTAGTAGCTACAAGGCCACCCCTTTATGGATGGCATTAAGCCCTAAAAAGAAGCTTCCACCAGCGTTAGGCTGGCTTTCCCTTTCACCTGCCATCTGTGCTGCCATATTTCGCCTTCATCAGTCCTGTGAGTCTTTCTCCCACCCCCACCCTCACCCCATCCCCTACCCTCATCCCCCCCACCCTCCCATTCCCCACCCCCTGCACAGAGGAGACAGGCATGGGCACCATTGTGGAAGCAGACAGCAGTCCTCACCCAGCAAGCAGACCGACCTTCATCCTAAACTGTTCAACTCCCGCAACTATAAAAAAGTAAATTTTGGTTGGTTAAAAATTATCTAATCTTGGAAAATAATTTTATAGCAAAACAAAAATGACAACAGAGAGCAAGTCAGGAGACGTGTGCTCACTTTTGTGAGTTGAGAAGAGACTGCAAGTTCAAGGACAGAAGCTGAGGGCAGAGAACTGCAGAAGACAGAGCAGCATACAGAGCTCAAGGGACCAGCACAGGAGCTCCCTTCAGCCTTCAGCTTAATTTGAAGAAAGCACCGTAGGCTGGCAAAAGAGCCATCCAAGGAGCACAGAAATAGCCCCTAAGGCTCGCCGCCTCTGGGAGGACCTCTGTGTCCACCAGCCTCAGCGTCCACCAGTCAGCATGAGAAGCTTCACCCAAAGGCCCTGGGTACCGCACTCTAAAGATCCGTGCCTCAGACCAAGCACTGTTCTGCTCCCGCTTAACAAGGCTTATCAGCAAAACACAGAATTCAACTGTTTCTAAGGAATTTTTCCTCATCCTAGAGCAAATGTCCAAGAATGTGTATAAGAATACATATGGATCCAGCTCCCAACAAGGTAAAATTCACATTTTCTAGTAAATAATGTAAAAAAAAAAAAAATCCAAATATATAAAAAAAAAAAAGTGAAAATAAACCCATAATGAAAAATAAATCAGCAAATAGCTCCAGACCAAGAAACTATGTGGACATCTATGAGGACAGCAGACAGGCCAGAGTAACAATCTGCCTTACATTCAGGAACGCTCAGCCTGTGAAGATACGGACTATTTAAAGTCTCAAGCCCAACCCCTAGACAAAAAATGCAAGCACAGAACGTCTTTTAAGCTCAGATCCTTGACGCACACTGCTGTTTGTGCTTAAAATATTGTTCCCCTCTTACTTGCCCTGGTAAATTCTAACTTTCAGATTTAACCTCTATCCTCATCGTCTCAACAGAAGATCTCCTGATTTACAAACCAGCTCACATCCCTTCGCTACATAATGTTAAGTCTCTTATTACCATTGATTTCCATTCGTATCAGATATAATTTTATATTATTTGTACATTATGTGATTAATTCCTGTCTCTGTCACTATCCCAAGAACAAGGGAGACAGTAAGCATATGTGGTTTTGTTCAATATTGTCTAGTCTCACCCAAAAGATATGTGACACGTGTGGAAAGAAAGAGAGGAAGAAGGAAAAGACCAAGGGAGAAGGGAGGAAGTGGGCTTGGAGGCGATATACTTGATACAGAGTAAAGCCAAATTTGCAGACACTTTCAAGTGTCAGATCAAATGCACAGTTCCTGAGAGTCCTAACTAGCAGCAGCTGAATATACATCGATGGGGCCAGTCTTTCAGAGGCAGAGAGACAATGGGTTTCCCTTCTTAATAGCTGCTTTTGTTAAGAAAAGTTTTGACTCTTCTTTAGGCAGAGTACCCAGGGAGATATACCAAATTAGACTCCTGGTTCCAAAGCAGATATCACTAAAATGTTTTTATTTTGTGGAACTGGGGTTTGAACTCAGGCCCTTGCGCTTGCCATTTCCATCTGCAGCCGTGGACAGAAAGAGCCACAAGGTCCTGCATATGAGGAATAGGGCAGTCATGGGATGCCCAGTGAGCCCCGCTGGCTTAGTCACTTTCTTCATTACTGTGACACAATACTCAACACCCACCACTCCAAGGAGAGGTTGATTTGGTCAAGGCTGAGAAGAAAGGGCACAGTTGGAGGAAAGCTGCTGAAGTCACAGCATGCAGAGAAAAGAGGAAGAGAGGAGCCCAGATGGAGGCTTCCTGGCCACACCCAATTCCCTGCCTCCCCCCACAGGCTCCACCTCTGAATAAGCCTAAGAGCAAGTCATAGAAGCATGCCAATTAGGATGGATCATCCTAATTGACAGAATGAGGCCCAAGTGTGGGTTGGTTTAATATGGCCATGGTATGTATCATGTTTTCTTGTCAAGAGATGGAAACAAAGAGAATTTATAAAACTTAGAAAAAAAAAGAAAAAGAAGCATGCCAATAGGCAGGCATCTTCCACAAGTCCTCCTCTGAGCTCATGAGGGGGGCCCATTTTAAGAAGACAAAACGAACACTTTAGGGTTTTTTGTTTTGTTTTGTTTTGGGTTTTTTTGTTTTGTTTTTGTTTTTGTGGAACTAGGGTTTGAACTCAGGCCCTTGCGCTTGCCAGGGAAGCGCTTATTCCCCTGAGCCATCTCCCTGGCCCCATCACTAATCTTTAATCCTATAAAAGCACCTTTCAAATCATGGGAAGGATTAATGCTATTCAATTCCTGTTTGGGTCTGATACTAACGACATACCCTGGGAGTTTTGAAATATTTAAACACATGACACAATTAACAGTGCAGAAGACAGGGACATACACGGAATGCAGAGAGAAAGTTCTACTTCATAGTGAAAACAAATTAGCTTTAGTTGTCTTGACCTCAACAAACCTTACTGGAAAGAAATCTTCATAGCACTAATAGGATCCTTCCAAGTAGTACATCTTCTGGTTGTAATTGGGAGCTGAGAGAGTGGGACAGAAAGCTGATGGGATGCTGCAGTACATAGCTTACAGCGCTACAAACTGTGCTGGCAGTGTCCTGAGCTACTGTTTGCTGCAGAAATTCCAGTCTCCAAAAAAAAATAATAAAATAAAATAAAAATAAGCCGGGCATGGTGGCGCAGGCCTGTAATCCCAGCACTCGGGAGGCTGAGGCAGGAGGATTGTTGTGAGTTCGAGACCAGCCTGAGCTACAAAGTGAGCTTAAGGCCAGCCTGAACTGCATAGTGAGACCCTGTCTCAAAAAGACAAAAAAAATAATAAAATAAAAAAAAAGAAATTCCAGTCTCAGGAAGATCACATACAGAGTTGGGTGGATTGTCCTGGAAGAATGTGAGATAAGGCTAATTTCTTCCCTTTACATTGCTTCTTTAGGCAATTGCTTTCCTGAAAGATAATTGTAGCTATCTTGATTATAGTAATAAAATAATAATAATTCTGAAGTGAATATAAGCATTTTTGTTATTATGTGTGGATATTTAAATGAAAGAAGCTTAATTGATTTTATGGTGTATTAACTTTCAGAGTGAATGCAGTGGATGCCAGCATTGAATCTCCTTAAAATGTGCAATTAACAAAGTGATTCAAATGTTAGAGCATTAAATATTTGAATTCAAAACTCAAAACATACTTGAGTTATTCAAAGATTAATATTCTGTGTAGCCCACTATATCCCCTAAATCAAAAAGATGAGAGTTTGGAATCTGAAATTCCCAAGTGTTCTTAAAAAGGGCCACTTACTGTAATCTATCTTGTGAAAAGTTATGAATTACTCAGCTGGCTAGATGGGTTAGCCTCTTCTGCCTACCCGGGTGAGAAGATGAACCACTACCTGAGGGCCTTGACAATCACAGAACACCTTTTAGCTCGTCTTTCAAATTAGGAGGGCAAACACTGACCTCTGAAAGGCCAAAGAGTGGTGTAATGTGATGCAGGTTATGCAAATACTGAGCAGGCAACAGGAGAAATGTGCCAGAACAAGCACTGCACGCCATTTCCATCTGCAGCTGTGGACAGAAAGAGCCACGAGGTCCTGCATATGAAGAATAGGGCAGTCATGGGATGCCCAGTGAGCCCCGCTGGCTTAGTCACTTTCTTCGTTACTGTGACACATTACACATCACCCACCACTCCAAGGAGAGGTTGATTTGGTCAAGACTAGGAACCAAGGCTGAGAAGAAAGGGCACGGTTGGAGGAAAGCTGCTGAAGTCACAGCATGCAGAGAAAAGAGGAAGAGAGGAGCCCAGGAGGAGGCTTCCTGGCCACACCTAACTCCCTGCCTCCCCCCACAGGCTCCACCTCTGAATAAACTTAAGAGCAAGTCATAGAAGCATGCCAATAGGCAGGCATCTTCCACAAGTCCTCCTCTGAGCTCATGGGTGGGGGTGCATTTTAAGAAGACAAAGTGAACACTTTAGGGAGAACATCTAGATATTAAGCATAACAGCCACTGTCTCTACTGGCATTCCTAATTTCCCCCTTTAACACTGAGACTTGAAAAGGAGGATAACAATCATTAACTGAGTGTGTGTGTGTGTGTGTGTGTGTGTGTGTGCATGTGTGCACATGTTCTTGAGGCCTTTACATGTGTAAATGGTGCCTTTCTAGAATGGCTGGGTTGCCATGCACAGAATCCAGAGACAAGGTTTAGTAAGGGTGGGAAGAAATAGTTTAATATTTGGAGAAATATTTTTCATTCTTAATTTTTTAAAGAAAAACTTTGAACTGTGCTCAAAATAATGAGAAAGGGAGAAGAAGATGGAGAGGAAGAAGAAGGAAATGGCTGTAAATATGTTTTAGAAATAATTCAGAGACACAACTGCTTTTCTTCAGTTCTACCTTATAAACATTAGGTGATGTTATAAAGACTAAGAAAATTTGTTATTAGGCTTATATCTAAAGGTCAGAACAAGCCTTCTGAAAGGTCAGATTCATTCAGTAGGATAGAAGGTGAGCTCCTGTTGGACTTGGAAAGGATTTCTTCCAGTCAGGGGAAGAATAGCTTATTAAAAAAAAATAGACCACTAGATTTCCTCCTTTAACTTGAACCTGACTTTGAAAAGAACAGCTCCATGGCTTTAGAGCTGACTTCTGGAAGAGAAAAAGTATTTCCCAGTGGTCATTTGTGGTCTCCGCAGCTGCTATGAGTTTACCTTGCAACCTTCTGCTCACTTCTTATACACTGATATTTCTATAGAGGATGCACATAAAAGTTTCTATTTAGGTACCTTGGAAATTTAAAAATATTTAAATTCATGGGTTTGATTGGTTAAAAATACCTAAGAAAGAATACTCAATCTAAATGTTAGTTTTCTAATAACAAAAATTTAAGTTAATGGGCCAGGAGATAGCTCAGTAGAATAAGTGCTTCCCTGGTAAGCACAAAGATCTGAGTTCAGTCCCCAGTTCCACCAAAAAATAAATAAATAAATAAATAATAATAATTTAACTTAAAAGTTCCCAAAGAGACACAATCATGTATAAAATTGTCTCTCCGTCTTCTTCTATGCGCGTGTTAAAGTTTTAATTTTGCTACCTCAGAAAATAATCTCTTTGAAAATAGGTTCATTGCAAAATTCCTAATCAAATGTATCTGGTGTCCATATGAAAAGTGGAGATTTAGACACAGCAAGCGGAGGAAGAGAACACGGCATGGCCAAGGCATGTCGATGAATTCTAGTGAACCTCAGAAGGCTAGAAAAGAGGCTTTGACAGAGATTTCCACACCCTTCAATGGGAGCCAGCCCAGATGTTTCCTGAATCTGTCTTCCAGCCTTGAGAACTACAGACAATAAGCTGTTGTTTCAGCCATCCTGTGTATGCTACTCTGCACTTACAGCAAGTCAATGCAAGCACTAGGACTAAGTTGTTTGGCTGCTGTTACCTTGTGTGGACCATAATGTAATCTAGCTACATCTCACAGTGCAAGCATAGAAACGCCTGCAATAGCTGATGAAAGGCAACCGAATGGGTTTTGTTTGCATCACAGTATATCTTACTTAAATATGTGTGATTTCATCAGCCAAGAAGACTGAGAAGAAGAAAATGTTCCCATACTCTTGTTATCTTTCCACTTCCACCCAAGTACTCTCTTACGTGCTTTTTAAGTGATATGTTGGAGAAATAACTACAGTTACTTCAGTGGAGGTAAAGGATATGAAGGAATGTAAGCATAATCTAGAGGAAATAAATAGATAAATAAAATTAGAAGGAGAGTTGTTTAGAAGAAATAGCTGTTGGGTTCCTTTCAGTTTTCCTCCAGCTAATGTTCAAGGCAAGTTATGCAGGCAACTTAGCAGCTGAGTCTCTGGCAACAAACCCCAAAGAAACTTTTGCTGGGCTTCAGGGAGGAGGGAGAAGCAGGAGAAAGAAAGCCAGGCTTGGATGAAACCTGAGGAAGATTGGAATTAGACCAAGATGGAAGATCACATTGGATATTGAAAGAGTGAGAAATAAAGCACAAATGAGGCTTATATTAATAATAAAAATGATGATACTAAAATTCATAAACACACATATACTACTTACATTGACTCCTTAAGAACTCAAGACTTTTGAAGCACTTTTTAAAAATAATGATAACATTTTAAAAGTGTATACTAGCTAATTATTAAAGATGACCTGGATGTGGATTATGGACAAGAGATTATCTTTTTTTCTGGTGGATTATTTGCTAAACATTTGCTAAACAACTTCTTCAAAGTATTGAATTTCCATAGAAATGGTTTAAATTCAAGAATTTTTTACAAGTGTTTTGAATGATTGGTTGATATATCTAGATAGATAGATAGATAGATAGATAGATAGATAGATAGATAGATAGATAGATAGATATCACTATGTAGATTGGACTCATAGTGATTCTCCTATAATCAGCCTCCTAAGTGCTGGGATTACAGATGTGCACCACCACACCCAGTCTGATTGGTTGATTTTTGTTCAAATGGCTCTTCATGGCAATAAAACAGATGCTAAAGGTATTGCCATTTGATTATTTGTTTTGGATTTCCAAAAAAATATAGTAATAATTGATATGAGATTAGAAGCAATACACATTTAGAAGACCAAATTGACAGGCATTTTAAGCATGGTTTTAGTATTTCACATTGCTGTCCTCAGTGTAGGTGCCAGTTTATAGATTTCAACATATACAGTTAGTCAGGGTCTGAATTCTACCCATTGTATTTTCAGAAACCTGATGGAAATTCTTAGGACCATTGCCATAACCATCTTGTTTATATACACGTATGGTTTTGCCCTTACCATATTTCCTAACTTTTCTCCTTTCTCTCTCTTTGGTGTTTATTCCTTGAGTTCTCCCTTTCCATTTAACTGTGTTATACCTTTCAATTTTTGTTTCCTCTTTTGAGTTCTTACACTAGGGAGACAATTTAACATTTACACATGTGGGTCTGGTTTATTTCACTTAATATAGTTTATTTTACTTGCGTATAGCTTCACCTTGCATCCACTTATGAAGGCTTCGAGTTTATTTTTTCTTTACAGCTGAGTAATACTCCATTATATAAAAACACCACATCTTTTTTCATCCACTCCTCAGGTGATGAGAATTTTTGTTGTTTCTAGCCTGTGGCTATCACGAATTGTGCTGCTATAAACATAGGCACGCATATATCACTATGCTATGATGTTTTCAGTTCTTTTGGGAAAATTCCCAGAAAGTGGATAGCTTGACTGAATGGAATCAAATATCTGTAGGTGGACTGGGCCTCAGTGCCTAAAGCAAACAAGCTCTCTCAGTCCTGAGACAGACATCCTGCCTGGGTAAGGTCAGCTCTTAGTTGCTAGGCAACCTTGTGTCACATGTTACTAACTTTGCAAAAGTGTAAATAAAGGACCATTTTGTTGTAAAAATAAAGAAAAAATACATATATATGTACACACAAGACAGGATAGGTATACAGCTACTTTCTTTTATTTGAGAATAAAAGTTTGTACTAACATTGTTTAGACAAGAAATCATGTGTGCATCTTGTCCTCTGAATAATACTGCAAAGACAACAATATGCAACACATTAATTATTGTAACTCCTAGTAACCTGTTTTGAAACTGTTTCATTGCTATTTTATCCTTTTCTTGTTGAAGTGAATAAAAATATAAAAAAATAAAAAAGAATTTTGCTATGTAGTGCATGCTGGCCTTCCTGTATAGCCCAGGCTGACCTCAAATTTGCAGTCCTTCTGCCTCAGCATTCTAAGGGTTGAAATTACAGATCTTTGCTACCACACAAAGTTGCATGCTTAAAAGTTGATTTTGAAAGTCCTTAATTGAAGGCTGAAGAAGTTGATGGAAGTTTGTGGAAGTCGCTGCCCTCCCATGTACTCCCAATTATGTCAGAATCCACACACACACACACACACACACACACACACACACACACACAGTATCTCTGCAGCTGCTTCACCCTGGGCATGAGAACCTGGACTAACTAATCACAGGTGTCTGAAGGGGTGGGGAGGCTGATTCTGTTGAGAACTGCAGACAAATTAGCAAGAAACAATGAATGAAATGTTCATTAATACAAACAGTGTTTATCAGACAACAACTTTCTGGCATATTCTTTGTCATACTCTTAGGATAAAAATTAGTAAAATAACTGACACTCCTGTTGGAGAATTATAGCCTACAGGAATGATAGCCATTATGACACACTCCAAATAAGCCTAGAAAATACTTTTGAAAACAAAATACTGATTTTTCCACTAAGGGGCCAGTGTCTTGGTTTTGCTTTGCCTCCCTCTACAAAAATTAATTAAGAATTATGTAGAAAAAAATCAAGCTTATTTATCTATGTATTATCTTTATTAATGTTTTTCTTAGCAAACACATAAATTACTATGTGCCAAACACAATTTCAAAACTTAATCCAGTATTATAACCAACGTACGACACATGCATTATTATTTCCCTAATTTTATAACTAAGAAACTGAGACCCACAGGTAGTAATAAATCAACCTACTTTTACACAGCTAGACCCCTAGTTACCATTTAATAAGATGAAAAAATGTCAAAATTAGCTACATCAAATTTTTAAGGAAAATATGTCCACATTCAGATATTAAATTAAATCATAAGACTCTAAATTTTAGTGTCATATTTATTTACATAAAACATTCTGTTTATGATATCTACAGGCAAGATTAGAAGAATGAAGAAAACCAGGCTATCCTATTGATCATAAACACCAATTAATTCACCTATGTGAACCTTCCTTGAAGCTACTTAAATATTTATATCTACTTGTAGGTAACACATTTAATCATAAATCCAAGTGATAAATACCTCTGAATACAGTTACCACCACTGAAAAATATAAGTCACAAAGGTACTCCCATCATAGTATGATTCATCCCATGTTGTGGTATGGTGTCTTGAGCACTGAGAAACAATGCTTACCTTCAGCATACTCTTCAAAATAACCTTTATGTTTTGCTACAAATTTAGCTACAAAGACAAATCAACACTTATTATTCACATGGTACAAAAACGAAGGCAAGCCTGCAAATCTGTCAGCAAAGCAATCTGTAGGCAAAGGATAGTTTTTCTGCCTTCCTTAGCTCATGGGGGATAAAAGTTACTTTTCTCAGGTTAGCAAATTGGCTTCATTGTCTCTCCAGTATTAAAAGTATTTAGAAAAAAGAACTTAAAGCTTCAGTATAATATAAGATAGAGTCATAATAACTTGGAAAAACCTTGTGAAACTCATTATGCACTGACCTCCTCGTACAATAAACAAATCAACAGAAAAACAATCCACTCAGTAACCACACACATCTATGAGCAAAACTTACATTTTAATCTTTGCTTTAGAATAGAAAAAGAAAACCATCCACAAGACTCAAAGGAAAACTATCTCCAAATCTCTCTGATTATGATACTCACATTAATTAGCTTCAATTGACAAATTTACTTTAAGTGTCCTTAATTCCACTAGCCTACTGCAGACTAGGAAGGCAAAATGGAAACTAAATCTTTTTATGAAACAATTGTAGGTTCCCTTGAGCTCATACCAAAGCAAACTTAAGCTAGAACAAGATGTCCCAACAATTCAAAGGATCTCTAGAATCCATAGAAATATAATTTCAGTTTTATAGATCTTAGCCTGTTCATTCAACCTTAACTGGTTAGATCAACTATAGAATTTAGGTTACCACACTGACTCACTTCCTGGTAAACACCTTTGCACCCTATTTCTGGTATAATCTTACACCCTCAGAGAGGATTATATATATATAGTGTTTTAGGAAATGGTCTACAGGGTGTTCAGGGTCTCACTACTAGATGGAACTCAAGTGACCCGCCTGTTTACAGCCTCCGCCTCCCAAAAGCTGGGATTACAGATGTGCGCCACCGCACCCAGTCTCAATTGTAGTCTCAGTGCACCCTGGGGACAGGGCCGGCAAGGCAGGCCTGGCGATTGAAGCCCGGCCCCTGTGCCTACTTGCAGGCACTTTAATCTGCCAAACTATTTGGCTGGCCCTCTATATTTGCTTATGATGCTTGTCTTCCAGCAATTTCAAATTCCAGCTGAGCAAAAACCATTTCTTTCACTACCAAGCTCCAAATTAGGGACACAAGGGACAAAGCATGTGTACTTACATACAGTTAGTTATGTGCATGCAGATTGAGCAGCTGTAATCTGAAAGTTTGAAATCTAAATTTTTGAGAGCACACCTAATGCCATAAGTAGAAAGGCCCATACCTGATGTTATGAGGTAAGGCAGAATTGAAATATAAACACGGTAACAGGATTTTTAATGTCTCCAATGGGGAAAAAGGTCTTTCCAGTTGTAGTTTATATTTTCCGCTCACATCTCATCTAGATTTGCTCATGCAAGCATGTCTACAAAGGTTAATAAAACAGCTCACAACAGGTCAGACACACAACCCTACTGACGTGAGGGCAAGATCTGCATATATTAATGTTATTTTTGTTTAGCCTTTACTCTCTCACATATATGTTAATGAAAAATTTTAAAGACTTCAGAAAATCCCATGGATAGCAGTAATTTAAAAAGTGAAACATTTCTAATTATCTATAGTACAAAAAGTCAAGTCATTGAAGAAACTGTACAGCAGTGTGAGTGCAAAACTCTCACAGAAGGATATATTGTTGAAATGACCACTGTATATGACTGAAGGAACAGAAAGATAAACTCTTGAAGATCTATGATGAGAAACAAAAGCTAATGGGTAACAGGAAAACTATATAAGGCTAAAATTGAACATCTTGGTTCCATACTAAAGAATGGACCATCAATATTGCAGTGAATGTGTCAGTCAGTGACATCTTGATTATAAAACAAGCAAAGATCTATTACAGTAAATTGAAAACTAAATGGAAATGTGAAAATGCAGCAGGCTGGTACATAAATTTTCAAAAGACAGGGTAGTAACTTTGTGGGTTTACAGTGATACAGAACCTGCTGATCACAAACCAGAGTGAAATTCATTGGTGAATTTGCCAACATCATCACTCATGACAATCTGATGGCAAATATCTCAGTTACTCTCTGACAGCTGGGACAAAATATTTGATTCCCACAACAAAAAGTAGGAAAGGTTTATTTTGGCTCAGTCTACAGAGGTTTCAGTCCATTGTTGGCTGGCTGCAAACCAGGGTAGCATGGCAGAGGAAAAAGAGTTTATGACATGACAGGCAAGAAGCAGAAAGTCTTCTCTCTTCTTTCTCTTGTATTCCACCCAGGCTATAAGTATGTTGGTTAGTACCATCCACATCGAGAGCGAGCCTCCCCTCTTCAATAAGTCCATCATCCACATCCACAACTCTACTAAAACAATCAGGGGACTAATCTGATCTCATACACTGAAGTATCAGCTACCTGCGATCCAGTCACTTCCCAAAAGCTGATTGATGAGCATTTGAGGCATTAAAGGGACATCTAGATACAAGCCACATAAGCAAAGCAAGTCCGTCATGCAATGAAACATGACTACTTTGCATTTCTCCAGGATGACATTGACTGCAGTTGATAAGACAGTCCCTGCAGGAATAACAGAGCTAAGAGCAGAATGATCTTGCCAGCGTGTGCCAAGGCAGCAAACATACATGAATGAAAACTCTCTGTGAACAACGCAAGTGTATGCCCTCACAAGTTGGTTGGTTGGTTTTGTAGTGCTAGGGATTTAACCTAAGGCATTGTGCACACCAGGCAAATGCTCTACCCTAGCTACCCCCTCCACTCATCCTCATTGTTTCAGATGAGTAAATTTTTTACTAGTCTGTTATTAGGCTAGCAAAAGATCTAGGTCTCCAGGGATAGCTGTTCTTATTGAATTCACACTTCATACCAGTGGTTTGTAATCTCAGCAGGGAACTGGAATGGATTGGGACCAAAGGTTTTGTCACTCCTTGACAGTTGTTCTATTCAGCGTCTAGTTGAAAGTCTCACCAAAATAATACTTATGCCATGTATTTTCCTTCAGATGTAACTTGTTAATTTAGCTATGTGCCCTAAGTATCCTTAGATCCACAAAGACCAAACATAAAAACACTTCCTTGAACCGTAGCCTGGTAACAATGAAGGATTGTGTCTGGGAGGCAGTAGAATAAATGGAACAAAAATGCATTTTAATCAAATTTTCAAGTGCCTTGTAACATGTTTCTGGGGAAAAATAGAAGAAAATAAAACATCATTTTATAATATGTTAAAGATAGATCTCAGTGGATTTTCAGTAATCATTGTTAATTACTGATATCTTTTTGTTACACACAGTGTCTTTAGAAAATTTTTATTCAAAGAAACTTTTCAATCTCAAAACCTACAATAATATTTGTTATCAAAGCTGAAGAAGATGTAGAAAATTGATAACTGTTGAAGGGTGAAGATGTAGTAATTGAGTGCTTCATCCTATTACCAAACAGCTTTTGGAGATGGATGTGTACATGGATTAATTGATTTGTCATTAACTCACAGAATTACAGAGAAAATAAATGGTTGTACTCATCTAATAAAAATAAACATATAGGCATCTATATTACCATAAAAACTTATTTTGTTATTTCTAGGAAAAGCAGATATATATATATATATATATATATATATATATATATATTTCAAATATTCTGTAAAAGTCATATTTATTATGTTATACTTTTCTATTTGCATTTCTTCTTTTGATTTCTTATACTAGGGAGACTATATGATATTTGCACATGTGGGTCTGGTTTATTTCACTTATGAGTATATCTTTGAGTGGCATCCACTTAAATATAAATGCTTCAAGTTTACCATTCTTTATAGCTGAGTAATACTCCATTGTATAAAAATATCACATCTTTTTCAACCATTCCTCATGTGATGGACATCTTGGTTGTTTCCAAGATTTGGCTATCACAAATTGTGCTGCTATAAACATAGGTACGCATATATCACTATGATATGATGTTTTCAGTTCCTCCAGAAAAATTCCCAGTAGTGGTATAGCTGGCTTGAATGGAATTTCCAGTCCTAGTTTTGTGAGGAGTCTCTGCACTGACCTCCACTTATTATGATTTACTGGCATGGATACAGTAGTGATAAAGAAGAAAAAAATTCAAAATAATTAGGTTCTGGGCTGGAGAGATGGCTCAGTGGAATAAGTGTTTCCCTGGCAAGCACAAGGGCCTGAGTTCAATCCCCAGTTCTGCAAAATAAATAAATAAATAAATTAGGTCCATCCCACTTCTGTGGCATTAATATCACTTCCTCGTTTTTAAACAGACTGCCATGGTGAATGTGCTGCACATGAGGACACTCTGATCCCAGCCACCTACGTGCAGTAGTGAGGATTTACTGAGCACCTGCTCTGGGACGGGTAAGCCTTGCTCATGTCACCATCACAATGTCATCAAGTATTTCTATGACAACCTCACCATGTTTGTCTCACTACAGACATCCCACCCTTCCCTTGTTGTCTCACCACTATAAGATTTAGATGACATCACAGAATGCCAACTAAAAATTGGACCCTTTGGTTACTATAATGACACTGATGATGGACTCCTAGATTTGGGTCAGTGTCAAATGACTACTGTGAATATTAAGCAGATATGTTCACTATCTCTGTTCTGCCTAAGTAACCCCAGACCTACTATCCATTGTTCTTTTTCTATTAATTTCACTCAGAAAAAAATTACAAAGAGACAACTTCAAAACAGGTCAGTAGGAGAGTTACAACAATTAATATATTGCATATTGTTGTCTGTCTTTGTAGTAGTTATTCATAGTACAAGATGCAGACATGATACCCTGTCCAAACACTATTAGTACAAATCTTTCTACTTATTGAATTAAGAGAAAGTAGCTATATGTCTATCCTATTTTGTATATACAGATACAAAATGGTCCTTCATTTGTATCACCTTTTTTTCTTCAGTTTTGTCAGAGATGGGTGTTCCACTGCCATCCAAATACTGTAGGTTCTGACTACTTTCAGGACAACATCAAAGAAGAAAACATGCAAATAAGTAATCCAAGACTATCTTTAGTGGAGGTGCATAACTAGTATGAGACGCATTAGTGGGATTAAGCTGTGGAAAACAAAAGGTAGCATGCCTCGACCCTTGAGGTTCCAGTTAATGACCTAGCAAGCAAATTGCATGAAAGGTTCTGCAATTTTTCTCTCCACTTTATCAAGTTGAAGACACTGCTAATTTTGAAATATGATATCACAAAACTTGCGGAATTTAACTCCTCTACCTCAAGCACTACTCTGCTCTCAGCTTTAAAGCTAAAAAGAAAGACACTTCCCCAGATAAGCAATGATGAATAGCTGTGGTCTGAGCAGAGAAGCACAGGGACAGCCCAGCATTTCTGAAACCTGTTAAGGCTGGGAGTCAGACAATCCCAAATACCATCACAGAACTCGATGCAGAACATGTTTTTCTGAAATGGTTCATCTTTATCTGAGATTGCTAGCTCAAGATTTATTTTTACAAGGTTTCACACCGCATGTGGTCTCTCAGCAGGTGTTATTTATTGTGTTTTATTTAACTGACATCAACACTGATTTTTTAATACTTGGGTTTGTAGTGTAAACCTTGCCAACCACTAATGATGTCCACCATTACAGATTTTTTATTTGCTAAAAGCAGAACTCAGTTACTCCAGTAGTATGTCAGCTTTGCAAAGAAAACCCACCAACAAAAACATCAAACTTCTCCTGCCACCTGGTGGCCCTCAGGAAATTTGTGAACACAACATTTTGCTGCAGAAAGCACTTCAAAATGAATTCTTACAAAACTGATAATCACTGGATACTGCCTTCTATTTTTGCAAAATGAGCACTTAGACAAATTTGATCTTGCAAACATGTTTTCATAAGAATTGTGGGTCTGCCTAACTTAACAATTTTTTTCTGTACCTTGAAAAAGTACTGTCCACATTTTAAATGTTTTATGTTAGAGATTTCTTTTATGTGCACTTGTAAATTTGATTATATATATATATATATATATATATATATATATATATATATATATATATATATAATCAATGTTGCCTTTTGTTTGAGATGTAGGAGCATGCACATGTTTGGTACTTACATAAATTGTTGCTTTTTTCATTAATTAATTATTACTTATTTGGATATGGGATCTTGCTACACAGTTCAGACTTGGAGTTGTCCTCCTGTCTCAGCCTCCCCATGGCTAGGATTACAGGTGTGTGACACCACACCCTGTTTCGGGTGAGCATGGCGTAAGGTACCAGAGATCAAACCTTGATCCTTGCACTTGCCAGGCAGACACTTAGACCACTGAGCTATCTACCCAGCGCCCATTTTTTTTTTGGTATGACATATTTGTATGAGATTCAAATATTTTCTTTCCTTTAAAAAATGAACGTTTACATAACTTGTCATTTGTTAGATATTTTAATCTAAAGCAACTAGAGAATCTTAAGCAACTAGAGAATAAGATATTAAAAAGCAAACTGCACATGCCTGTTCTATCTATATCCAAGTTACGACATTTAACATTATTTACCAGTATACCTATTACAAATTATTATCATTAACATTTTTATTAATCTAATATAATGATGAATACAATAACAACCCATCTCTTAGTACATTTGTGTGGTTTCTTTAGGCTTTTATTTGAAATCAGTAGAGATTCATATAATATTGCAAAAATGGTATATGCATTACCGTGAAGAAAACGAAACTCTTTTCAAAGTAACCACACTGCTTTGAATTCCCACCAGCAACGCGGGAACGACTCAGATTCTCAGCCACACTCATGAGCGTTGCGTGTTACCGCTTGTGGTTTAGCCGCTCTCAGAGGTGCTCAGTGATGTCTTATTGTGGTTTGATGTCCACTTTCCTACAGGCCAATAATTCTGAAACTGTATAATACAAAGTGTGATTTTTTAAAAAGTGCCGTGAATGTTTACATTTTTAAACATTTATTACAGTCAAAAACGCATTGCTTTTCATGCTCCTAAAAATCCTGCCCATCACGTGGAGCGCGCTCATCCCATCGTTCGCTGGCTTTTTCTGACGCAGCTCTGGCCGTCTGCTTTCCTGCCGTTAATGCTGTTCACGGCCCTGTGTCGAATCATCTCAAAGCATTCGCCTTTCACGGTCATGTTGACGTTGGGGAAGCGCCAGGAGTCGCTGGCTGGAGGAATGACGGCACACCATAATATTTTGACAAGCCTGCCCTTTTGTGGGCTGCTTATTCAGCAGCAGCATTCGCGGTAGTTTTTCTGTCGCACCTCGAAAACACATTCACAAAAGAGGACTTCCAGAACTGCTTCAGAAAGTGCCAAGAATGATGGGCAAGTGTGCTCAAAGTGTGTGTGTGGGAGGGGGACCTCTGAGGAGGATTCTAGGCAATGTGTCTTTAAAGTAATAAATATTTTTAATTTAAAAATTAAAATATTTCTGGCCAGGGAGATAGCTTGGTGGTCAAAGCACCTGCCTGGCAAGCGAAAGGACCTGAATTCAGTCCCCGGCACTGCAAATTGTGCTGGCCCCTGGGCTGAGCTGGCCACTGAGACCAGGCATGGTGGCACAAACCTGTAATCCCAGCACTGGGGAGGCTGAGACAGAAAGATCACTAAGAGTCCGAGCCGAGTATTGAGGCCCTGTACCAAATAAATTTCAAAAAACAATAAATGGAGTTGGGCCCTAAATAAATAAAAATTAAAATATTTCAAGCACACTTCCCATATGTTAATTTGCCATCCACCTCTGCTCTTTTGCCTATTGTTTTACTTTTAACTGTTAGGTTTCGAGATCTTTCTATACATTCTAGATATAATTCCTTCGAAAATCCTAAAGTTTGAAAACAGCCTACCACTATGTATCTTGTCTTTTCATTCTCTTAATAGAGGTTTTCACCGAGCAAGATGTTTTAATTTTGTGGTGTCTAATTTAAAAAAAACTATCACCTGGAAGATAGCTCAGCAGCATAAGCGCCCATCTGTCAAGTGCGAGGTCCTTAATTTGATCCCTGGCACAAAAGGAAAACAAACAAACGAAAATAAACCTATGTATATAGTACCTTACATGGCATCTTCAAGAACTCAGTTAGCTCTAAATCTTAGAGATGTTTCTCACATTTTACAGTATGACATTTTACATTTAAGTAGATAATTTGCTTTGAGCCAATTTTTTAATGTACTATGAAACTGAGGTTGAGCTCCACCTTTCAAGGTGGTCCAACTGCTCCAGGACCGTTTGTTTAAGCATTTCATTCCCTCCACAGAATGCTTTCGTTTGGATGATGAGCTGTTGATGTACCTCGGTGGGAGGATACTCGCCAAGCTTCTATAGGCTCTGGGTTCCATTTGCATACTAAAAACAAAACAAAAAATGTTTAACTAGATGTGTGTAGTATTATTTTATATTTCACATTTTAGTTACACATGAAGCAAGATGAGCCCCTACAATAGTTTTTTGATGGCACTAATATAAAAATTATAAAAGACAATTTCATTTTTAATGTATTTAGGACAGGGCCTATAGGGTCTTACTACAGTAGATCGCACTCCTAGTGATCCTCCTGTGTTCAGCCTCCCAGGAGCTGGGATTACAGATGCATGCTACCACGCCCAGTTTCAATCACCATCTCAGCACGCCTCAGAGCACCTCTGCCGCTGTGCTCCACTAAGCTGGTGCTTTAGTCCACTGAGCTATCTGGCTGGCCCTTGAAAAGACAACTTCATAAAACTGAAAAAATGAAGTGCAGCAGCATAAAATAACTTCGAGTTGGTATACAGTGAAAACCCTCAGGAAAATGGAGTATTATCTTTTTTTTTTTTTTTTGT
>PVKA01039702.1:8504-19396 GCA_004027165.1 Ctenomys sociabilis
AGGGGGATAGCTGGCTTGAATGGGATTTCTAGTCCTATTCTTTTGAGGAGTCTCCATACTGACCTCCACAATGGTTGTACTAGTCTACATTCCCACCAGCAGTGGAGATGTGTTCCCTTTTCCCCACAACCTCTCCAACATTTGTTGTTGGTTGATTTCCTTATGATAGCCATTCTTTCTGGAGTGAGATGATATCTCAAAGTTGTTTTAACTTGCATTTGACAGATGCCTAGTGACATGGAACATTTTTCATATATTTATTCACTTCTTTAATTTTGTCCTCTGAGAAGTGTATATTCATCTCAGATGCTCATTTATGTATTGGGTCTTTAAATTTGAGGGCCCTAATGCATCTTAATCATTTATAAATTGTAGAGAGCAGACCTTTGAGTGCTTATTAGTTAAAATTTTTTCTGAATTTGTGGATTGTCTTTTCACTTTGTTGATAATTTCTTTTGACGTGCAAAAATTTCTCAATAATAGTTGATCCGAATTGTTGATTCTTTCAAGTGTTTCCTATGCAAATACACGTTTCTTCATGAACTCTTTGCCTACCCCTATGTCTTCAAGAGTCCCTCCTACTTTCTCTTCCAGGGGATTGAGTGTTTCTGTTTTTATATATACTGGGAAAGAAACAGGAAGTGGCTATATTATTATCATATAAACTAACCCTTCAGCAGAGAAAGTCACCAGAGAAAAAAAGAGTGTGAAATAACAACAGTATTACTCCACAGAGAACACATAGCAATCCTACCTGTGTATTATATACTAAACCTGAAAAATACCCAAGAGCAAAAGTGATAGATGTGAGTGGATAGACAAATAGACAATTATAGTTGAGTATTTCAAAACTCCATGGCAATGCCTGATAGAACTAGACAAAAATATGTGTACAAATATAAAATAAATCAGCAATAGTATCATCCAACAGGACCTAGTTGACACTTAAAAACCCTCTACTCATTGACAGCACAATACACATTCCTTTCAATGGCCATGGATATCTTACACTAGGGAGACTATATGATATATTTGAGACTATATGATATTTACACATGTGGGTCTGGTTTACTTCACTTATGAGTACATCTTCAAGTGGCATCCACTTAAATATAAAGTCTTCGAGTTTATCATTCTTCATAGCTGAGTAATACTCCATTGTATAAAGTTGCCACATCTTTTTCATCCATTCCTCAGGTGAAAGGCATCTTGGTTGTTTTCAATATTTGGCTAACACAAATTGTGCTGCCATAAACATAGATACACATATATCTGTACGATCTGATATTTTCGGTTTCTCCGGAAAAATCCCCATAGGGGGATAGCTAGTTTGAATGCCATTTCCAGTCCTAGTTTTTAAGGAGTCCCCACACTGATTTCCATAATGGTTGCACAAAACTGAACAGAAAAGGGGTTACAAATGAAGAACCATTTCGTATCTGTATATACAAAATAGTATAGATGTAAAGCTATTTCCTCTTAATTCAATAAGAAGAAAGATTTGTACTAATAGTGTTCGGACAAGTTATCATGTTTGCATCTTGTGCTATGAATAGCCACTACTAAGACAACAACATGCAATATATTAATTATTGAAAGTGTCCTATTAATTAATTTTGAAACTGTCTCATTGCTATTTGTTTCTCAATAAAATTTGAAAAAATAAAATGGAAATTAAAAAGAAAAAGCTGTGGAGTGCACATAAAGATAGACAGTCTTGAGCCCCAGAGACCGACCTGAGACAGCACGGCCAACTCTGCCATCTTCCTCGATCCCGCTCACACCCGCCCAGCCCCAGAGACCAGACTGAGACAGCAGCTGACACCAGTGGCCTCATGGATCCCACCCCAAGCCCTCCCAGGGAGTGGGAGTTTGCATGACTCACAAGGCTTCCCAGATCAGTGAGTGTGTTGTGAGTCTGAGGGAGAGCCTTTGGCTTCTTCCCACGTGCGCTACCTGTATCCCCACCCTGAGACCCTCCAAGGCAGTGACCAGCCTGAAAGCTCAGGACCCACTCACCAGCATCTCCCCGGATCCCCTGCCCTAAAGCCAGCTGAGTGAGTGGGAATTTCCACGACTCCCTGGATATCAAAGTCCAGTGAGTGTAGAACTCCAGGCTGCCGTGCTGAGGACGCATTTATCAGTGATTCCCTGTCCTCCCACCCCAGCGGCACGAGACCCAGCACAGCTCGGCCTGTGAGTGAGGGCTCCAGGCTTGCTGTACAGCAGGGACCTTTCCAAGCCTTCTCGGGTTCTGGTCTGTAGACCTGGATCCAGCACAGGCTGACTGAACCAGTACAGCCTACCCAGCCTATCTGGTGAATAAGATCATCCACTATCCTTTTGGGAGCCCAGCAGACCCACCAAAGCCCAGACCCACCCACCTAGACAGCAACCTGCCTGACACAGGAGGGCTGACTCTGGCAATTTTCCAGATCCCTGCCCCAAAGCCAACCAAGAAAGTGGGAATTTTCATTACTTGCTCTGCATCCCAGTTTGTTTCATGCTTTCCTGAACAGGGAACCAACAGAGGGGAACCTTTTTGCTGCAGCAAAAAGGAACTGAACACAACAGCTAGATCCAGGATAGGCATACCTGGATAATCTCAAACTTAATAGACTGGCACCCGAATCTCATAACAAGCTAAGGTTATAGCTGCACCAAAGCTCTACACCAAAGGTCAAAGTCCAGTGCTATACAAAATGACAAAGACAAGGGAAAAAATGCAATCCCAGGCCTCGAGTCCACCAGTAAGGGCAGAGGACAATAGCTCAGCTGCAATGAATGAAGTAGCCGATACAGCAGCAAAGGAACAAGAGCAGAAAAGTATAGAGGAAATAAAACAAGAAGTAATTTCCCAAGTTAAAAAAGAAATATTTGATGAGACTCAGGTGAGCTCCAAATTTTCTGAGCAAGGAGATTGTGGAGCCACAGAGGAAAGAGATTGAAGTTCCATAGTGTGCCTGGGGAGAGTCACATGAAGAGAAAACTTTTTCTCAGGCTCCCACAGAGAGCATTCTGGTCAAGCATTGGCCGTGACTCATCCACATGGATGACACAGACAAAGGAACTACAGAATAATGTACAGGACTACAAGATAAACCCTGAGAAGACTTCAATGACCACATAGGAAATATAAAGTTCATGGGTTGGTATATAAGTTTTGATCTACCTAGGTCTTAACCATCCAGCAGAAAAGTATAAAAATGAAGTCTACATCGTGGGGCCATAATATTACACTGAGGTGTAAATGGCTATGGTCGACAATTTCTTTGAATAACTCACTATTGTTGTAGAATCCTGGACTGTGTTGGATTGTGGTGTCGAGTTCCAGCAACTAAGTTAGTTGAATGTCAATGGAGTGCCCACCTTTGACAGGTGTAGACAATGGAAGGGGTGTAGAAAGAAAAAATCATGATGTGTATGTATAGACAGTACAGTTGGGATAGATAACACTGTGCTTCTACATAATCCTATGAGAGGCAAGATCTGCACTAATGGTGGTTGGATAGGATATTATGTTGGCTTCTAGTACTATGGTCATCCACTAGGAAAAGAATTATTGAATTTTTGGATATATTTCAGGCATAAAAATAAGAGAAGTAAGCAGCTACACTCTTAATTCACTGATAAGAGATATCTGCTAAAATAATATCTGTAAATATAATATCATGTATGCACCTTGTACAATACCAAAACATTATGAATATAGTTTGCAATGTATTAATTTGTCGAATCTGTATTGTTAAGGTGTCTTGAAACTGTCTGACATTTGTAGTTCAATAAAATAAGAAAAAATGAGATATGCAAACAGCTACAATCTCTTAACTTACTGATAAGAGACATATGGTATAATAATGTCTGTAAGTATAGTATCACGTATGCACCTTCTATGATACCGAAACATTATTAAAACAGTTTGCAATGTATTAATTTATCAAATCCATCTTGTCAAGGTATCTTAAAACTGTCTCATTGGTATTTGTACTTTAATAAAATAAAAAATACACAAAAATACTAGTAAATTGAATTCAAATTTTGTATAAATAATATAAGTATGTGCAGTTTATTTCTGGGATGTATGATTTATTCAATATAGGGAAATGAATGAATAAATATAATACTAACAAACACATAAAGAACCATCACATGATCTTATTCAGTGCTAGAAAAAAAAAACAACTTTCTGATACTAGGTGAATATATCATATGATCTGTTTTAGATAATTTGTAATGCAATGATATGGTATAAATCTTAAAACAAAAATTAAGATTAAGTAGTATTCAGAAAATTAATTTTTTTTTTTTGTGGTACCGGGGATCAAACTCAGGACCTTGTGCTTGCCAGGGAGGCGCTTGTGCCACTGAGCTATCTCCCCCAGAAAATTAATTACTTATTATTTTAAAATTAAATGTTTGAAAACAATTGAACTAAAAAAAGTTTTCATGACATTAAACAAATACTAAGAATAAAACATAATATAAATGCTGTAATGACAAATAAATTACCATCACTTCTGACAGTTTGGGGATAGGATATCACACAAATTTCTAGTGTGCTGTGGACATGGATAATGACCATGACAGTTACTGGTGGCCAAGTGTCACTTATGGGACTGAACTACACCTATTTCCTTGAAATCCACCCTGTAGTCCCATATGAAATCTTGACCCATAGGGTGCAAGAGAAGTCAATTTTTAGAGTGTGCTGCTGGAAATAATTTGCTGCTGTACACAAAAGGACAACTGAAAGACTACTACTGTATACCTCTTATGCTCCTATGTTCATTTGCCCTATTTCGTGGATTCTTTGCATTGTCGTTCATGGGGTTGTTATCATTTTGCTCCTTCTCTAGAGTATCATTTAGTAGTTTGTGTAGGCTTGGCTTTGTCATCATGAAATTCTTTAATTGTTCTTTGTCATGGTAGTATTTATTTCTACATCATAGTTGAAAGAGAATTTTGCAGGTTATATCAGGCTGGGTTGGAATTTGTTTTCTTGCAAGACTTGTAGTACTTTTCTCCATGCTCTTCTTGTCTTGGTGGTTTGTGAAGAGAAATCTGCCATTATTCTGATGCGTTTTCCTTTAAATGTGATCTGTTTCTTTTCTTTAGCAGGTTTTAGTATACTGTCCTGTGCTGAATTTCTGGGAGCTTGATTATTATATGCGGTTGATTATTATATTAGGAGTGGTTTTAATTGGGTAGATGTTATTTGGAGTTCTATATGCATTGATTAGTCAATGCCAGATTGTTTCTCCATCTTTGAGAAGTTTTCTGCTATTCTACCCATATTCTTTTTATATCATTTTGTATGGACTCCTTCTTTCTCGTTGATGCCTATTAGTCTCACATTGTTTATCTTTACATTGTCCTGCTAGTGTTGAATTATTTTTTCCTGCATCCTAGTTATTTTTGAGAGATCTTTGCTTACTTTTTCACTAGTGGCAATGATATCTTTAAGATCAGAGAGTATTTTAACTTTTGCTCAAATGGATTTGCCAACTTGTGACTGAGGTTTCAATTTCCTGTATATCACTTTGGATCTGTTTCCTACATTCTATTTCTTTCCTGTATTGCTTATTCAGGGGTTCCATCATTTCTATATTCTGCTCTATTTTTGTATGAGTGTATTCTTTAGATGCACATAGTACTTCTTTCATTATAGTTATCACTGCTTTTTTTTTTACTTCAGAAATTATTTCTGATCTGATTTCTTCTACAGCTTTCTGTAGTTGTTTCTTTATTTCCAATGCTAATATTTCAGATATTTCAGGTGTGTGATTTCCAATTTCTTCTATACTTGTGTCTTCTGCATTTGTACTATGTGGACTCAGGGCCTGAGACTGGTTTTTGTTCCTTCTCTTTGTCATTTTGTATACCAGTGATGTTTGACCTTTGATGTAGAGCTTAGATAGAGTTATTATTTTAGCTCCTGGTCCGTATCTAGGAAGTTCAGACTCCTCTAGGTGGGTGTAGCTTGGGTCTGGCTGCTGTGCTTCACTTCTTCCTCCTATAGCCTTGCAGATGAACCCTTTTTTTCAGACTGGCATATGTTCTGCTCCTGAATCAGGTGGGTGGGTCTTGTCTCTAGCCTGTTTTCAGAGAGTTCTGCTGAAGGGTTACACAATGGGCCTGCTCTTTGGGTCACCTCTGGATCCTGTGGCCTGGGTGGTCTCACTCACATGTTGGGCCTGCGCTCTGAGTTGGTCAGGATCCAGTGTCCTCAGGCTGTCTCTGATATTTAACTTTTGTCTCTGAGTCATTTCATTTAACGTTAAGGACTGAAGCAGCATTAATTTTCCCACAAATGACTCAAAGCTTTCTTTCTTTGAGGTTAGTAGTACTCCACTAAGTAGTGAGCATTTTATTTATTCTTCCATCCTTTTAAATGCATACAGGTTACTTTCAAGATTTATCTGTTGGAAGTTGTTGTACTATAAACCTGGGTGACAAGACTAGGTGTCCTTTGCTTTCTATCAAACTCCAAGTACTTTATGTATGTTATTTCATTAAACCCTTCAATGTCTGTGTGGAATAGAGCCAATAATCTGTCTTTCTAAGTATAATAAACTGAAGCACAGTCTTGAGGTGACTTTCTCCAGGTCTTACACTAATACATAACCATGTTCAGATACAAATAAAGATCTGTCTGGCTTCAAAGCCCAGTTCTTAAATATTATGCATTACTCTTAAGCCTCTTCCATCATGCAGAATCTCAGTCCATTCCCTGACACCCAAGCCTTAGACTGTTAGGCGTGGTCCCTAAATGTGAGAAGGTAGGCTTTCCAGGACTAGTTTAGGATGTCCTCCCCCTCACCTATAGAATTCATTGTCTTTGTGTTCAAACGCATTCTTTTTATTTTCTTTTATTCTATCTGGAAAGAAACTGACTACCTAGCACTTGCCAGACAGACACTATGCCACTGAACTACATCCTCAGCTCAAAGATATTCTAAATCCAAATAGATGATGTAGAAGTGATGCTGTGAGATAAAACTCATTTGTAATGTGAGAGCTGGCTTTATTGTTCATCACACACAAGTACTTTTCTTCCTCTCTTCCTCTTTCTCTCAAGCCTGCATTTTCTGTAACTTAAAATAATCAGGCTAATAATCTTATTTATTCCTCTTTCAGGTAATGGCCTAGTATTTTCCTTTAGGCTCATCCAAGCTCTGAGGACAGCAATCATTTGTGAGTTATTTCCTTTGGCCAAGAACTATTTTGTCTATATTCTGCCAGGCTATCTAATATTGGAAGTGATTGAGTCAATAATCACAATAGCAGGAACCTCAGGGGCACATTTAATAGTGGACTGTACTGACATGACTAAGGCTTTCTTGGAATCATGACAAAAAGAGATTGTGTTTTTCACTTCCGAAAACAAAAGTACGCTTTTCTCCCTTGGTCTTATATGCAAATCTCCCTATACTTCTACACACCTGAAAGTAGGAAGACAGGCAATTGCAATGCAATAAGGCAAACTAACAAAAATGTTTTGAAATCTGATGAGTTGCATTTTTATTACATCTCTTCCAAAAAGTCCAATGAGATAGAGGCTGTATAAAATAGGCTAGGGTTATAAAAATGCATATCCAAGAGCTCTCAGTGTGTGAACAGAGGTCAATCAGTGTAGTTTAGAGTAGACAGAAAAGTCAACATCTGCAATAGCTCTTAGCTTTACCTGAGATGGAAATTCATGCTTCATGGTTTTATTCATGTCTGGAAGATTTCTTATATGCATCTATGTCTTGTGCATAGCTGTGGAGTTACTATTGACAAGTTTTATAGGTATAAAAAGAAATAAAATTATTAGCAACTTGTTGCCTTATAGAGCAAGCCAGAAAAATGAGTGTGAAATTTTTAAAGAAATTTTAGCAGATTAGATGTAGCAGTAGGGAAGTTTAAAGAGCACTATGTCTGTTAATAGAGGACTGCAGCCCTGGTATTTACCAGCAGATAAACCAGTTTATGTAATATAACCTATCTGAATCTTTTGTTCCTATATATATAAAATGGAATGACAATCCTTCTGAGGGTGCTTGAAAACTAAAAGGACATAATATATAAAAAGCATCATATAAACTTTAGTGTATATCCACCATGACAGAAAGAAAGCTTGTATCTCAGGTCAGCTACATTGAAACTATTCAATTAAAAATGATTTCCCTCACAATGCCATGTGCTAAATGTCTTATTTGCATTACCTAATTTAATCTGCCTCACAAACCCATGTAGAAGGTACCATTATTATCTGCACTTGTCAATTAATAAGGTGAAATTAGAGAGTCCCTTAACCAAGGAAGTGTAGCTGAAAGGTTGCTGAGTTGACAGCAAGATAAGCTATCTCATTCTCTAGCTGTTTAGGAAGATATTTTCATCTCCTTTTTGACCATGGGGTTTTCAATTTCACATTAGGATTGTTAATTTAATGATAAATTGCTGTGGCAATTATTAATTGAACAGGTATAACATTTATTAGTTAACAATTTTTTCAGTTAGAGTCATGCAAAAGATTAATATCAAACTCAAAATGGAGAAGAGACTTTAGTAAACAGGCTAGTGATAAATGTGTAAATAGCATTCAGAGAAATAAAAAAAGAGATGGTACAGTGCCTTGGGGGTTAGAGAAAATTGAGGTGGGGTCTGAGTTATCATTTCTAAGCCTCATGGGACAAAAAGAGGGAGCAGTTAATGGAAAATAGTTGTATGTATGTGCTTAAAGAAAAGAGGTCTTGGGAGATACAGCCAACCCAATTAACCAGAAAGGGAATGCAGCTAGGGGAATAAATACACCAACTTCATCTCCTTATACTCTCTGCCTTCCTGCTGATACCCCCCTAGTGCACTTCCCCAAGGGAATTTGGAGCTGTGAGCAGCATGCAGAAGGGAAGAAAGTGGAGGTGAATCTAAAAGAGAAGATAAAATATAGAGAATAATATTTTCTCCAATCATTTTAGCCATTTATACCATTGTAAAATAAAATTCAGAAACAAATAATATATAATATTTTCATTAACAGTCTTATAATAATTCATGAGTCCAATTATTTTATCTAAGTCTCTTATCTCTCTCTCTCTCTCTCTCTCTCTCTCTCTCACACACACACACACACACACACACACACTGGAATGTACACTAGAGTAGGTTTACCAACAGATAGGTCCAAAATGTAAAACTCAACACCATATACATTACATAAACATAATTCTTGAATGAGAAACTGTTCTGGGTAGTTGTTTAGTATTTTATGTCAAGCATTCATAGATCCGGGTTTCTTCCATCTCAAAACAAGTCCTTGGGTTAAGGCCTTGTTATGGTCTACATAAAGCTAACAGAGGAAGAAACAATACATAAAAATATGCACACTGACGTTTTGAGTCCTTTTTACCTACTACTGCTATTGGCTCCAATTACATTACATGGTCACACATAGTTGCAAGAATTTTTCTGATATAAACTTAGCTACGTGACCAGGAATAAGTGGGTGAACTTTAATGAACAGCTGCTGGTCTCCTGCAGACTCATGCTTATTTGATTTTTCACTTGAACGGGATCATATTCATGCCAATTTTGAAGTACATAGTTTTCTTTAGGTTTTTGCTTATATTTCCTCTTCTTCACTTTTCTTTTCCACCTATATTAACACCTCCCATCTGCACCTTATTCAGAAGATTCATTTTGAGAACCTACAACTTTCTCAACTTGGTAAAGAACATTAAAAAAATATAGCTAATATCATATTTAATATTTGGACTCTTTCCCCTAAAACACAAGGGTGCATTTTCCCATCATTTCTATTCGACATTATGCTAGAAGTCTTGATTTGAACAGTAGTATAAAAAGGAAATGAAAGGTACATATATTGTGAAGGAAGAAATGAAACTATCTCATCACAGATGACATGATGTGATTATCTAGTTAGAAACCCCCAAGGAAACTACACACAAAAAATACTCCTGGAAGTAATAATAGGAGAGATAATAATGTCACACATGGTAAAGTGAGGTGCATTCCTATAGGTTAACAATGAACAATTGAAATTTGAAATTTAAAAAATTCCATTTATAATTGCACCTCTAAGAAAAATGTTTTGATCAAATTCAATAAATTATGTATGGGATATACATATACAAACTACAAAATTGATGAAATAAATCAAAGAGCACCTAAATAATGGAGAGATTACATGTTCACAGATCTTTGTTATTAAGGAATTAGTTCTTCCCAACTTGATCTCTTGCTTCAACACATTCCCAAGTAAAATTCTAGCAAAATATTTCTTAGATATTAGGAAAAGGATGGTGAGGCGTGCCTGTAATCCCAGCAATCAGGAAGCCGAGGTAGGAGGTTTGCTGTGAGTTCAAGGCCATCCTGGGCTACAAAGTGAGTTCAAGGGCAACCTGAATTGCACGGTGAAATCCTGCCTCAAAACGATTTTATATGTAAAGGTGAAAGACTTAGGAATAGCTTAGATAATACCAAACAAGAAGAACAAAGTTTGAAATCTCATATTACCTGATTTTAAGAATTATCAGTAAGTACAGTATTCAAAACAGTCTGGTTTGGTAAAAGAATAGATACATGAAGGCAATAGAAAAGTGAGCCTCTACACAGACCCACACACCCAGCAATCTTTGAAAAAGAAGCAGACAGCAATTCAGTGGAGCAAGAATAGGTTTTCCACCCAAATACTGTTAGAACAATTTAATGTTCACATGTTGAAAAATGAAACTTCAGCACAGAACTGATACCTTTACTATAAATAAATTCAAAATAGATAATAGACCTAGGTGTAAAATGTAAACTATAACATTTTAGAAAAAATAGGAGAAAATTAGTTTATCTTTTTAAGAGCAGAAAATATTGTAGGAAAGAGAGCTCCTGGAGAG
>PVKA01039703.1:0-19296 GCA_004027165.1 Ctenomys sociabilis
GAGCGAGCCAGTCTCAGCTCCAGCTTTTTCTTACATCAACTCTCTTCTCCTTCATGTTTTCATTAGGGAAAGTGTGGAAAGCACGTGGCAAAGGAAATCCATGAAGTAACAGGGAGATGGCTCAGTGGAATAAGTACAAGGGCCTGAGTTCAATCCCTGGTTCCTCCAGCATGTAACTTATAACTGTAACTGTGGCCAGCATTTCACATTTATCATATTATTTGCTAACTCTAGGATGTACCATTTTCCAGAATTTCTACTTAATAAATTGAAGCTATCATTTTATATTCTCAAATTATTTTGAAATTGATATTTATTGGACATGTGGAGAATTCAAAGAAGCCATTTCTAAAATTTAATAAATTATTATTATTTTTCCCAATGAATGCTATAGATTCTCAAGGAGTTGGTGACACATTTGGTAAAGAATTGTTCTTATTCAGAACTTGAAAGAAGTTTCTTTTCTACACCCTGTAATGTAAATATGGGACCTTTAGTTTTGTGGTGCTACAGAGACTTGTAAAAATATTGCTATTACTTTCTTTCAATAATTTTTCAAAAATCAGTAAATTTTATTTTTAAAGGCAAATAAATCAATTCTTGCAAACTTAGCATTTAGGAAAAAATAATATTTACGTTGATAATGCGACTTTAAATCTCCAGCCATATTTAATGTTAGTTGAGTAAGTAGAGTTAGGAATTCAACATAGGAAGGAATTCAACCATTATAATCTGCTAACCTTAAATCAATTTAGGGGTCTTAATTAATGTCCTTTAATTGGCTGAGGTTGGCCACACACCCAGAAATCACTGTGCAAATACATTAAATACATTTTTTCAATAATTAGCATGTTTCCTGCATTAGCAATAGAAGATTATTCTACTCATGTTGCAGTATATCTTCACTAGTTAGCACTATGATTTGTATAAACACATGTCTCATGAAGAGTTTCAGAAAAAAATAGTTCTGATTTTTTTCTTTTTCTTTTCTTTTTTTATGGTATCAGGGATCAAACTTGGAACCTTGCAAATGTTGGGTTCTTATGCCACTGAGCTATATTCATGGCCCAATATTTCTGATTTAAACTTATGAATCCAACTAGTAGCTCTGTATTTCAAAAAATCTGATTAAGAAGACTTTCCATATTCCAAATATTGATTATTGATCTTTGGAAGCTTGGTGACATGACTATTCAGAGAAAAAGAGTATGTTCTTTTTTGTGATTAAAAATCCCGTATGCCCAGATTTTATTTTATGTCTTTAATAATTGAGCCAGTAGCCAGGGAGGGCATTCTTTCATCTCCCTGTCAGTGAGTGAAAGCACCCCAGGGATGTGGACCATGACCTCCCCATCTCAGGACTCTTGGCGAGGTTGGGTGTACTTCAAAAGTCAGTCCCAGGAGGAGGAGGGTAAGTAAAATGAGCAGAGCAGAGAAGGGGCGGGCTGAGGAGGGTGTGATGGCTGCCTGCCATGCTGTGTTCTGCAGGCGTCCACCAAGGTCCCCTGGATCAGCAGTCTTTCTCTTCTGCTCCCCTTTCCTCCTCTCTTAGCCCTTTCCATTCCCTTCCCTGCACTCTTCTCCTCTGTCCTTGGCTGTGTTCTTCAGCACAGGAATAATTATAATTATTTTATTGGACTAATTATAATTATTTTATTTGTTTATTGTTTGGGGGATGAATTTATACAAAAAATTTGAGCATCTTAATAAGTACTCTGTAAATGAATACATATTTGTGATAATGTTAGCAAGTATTTTTGTAGAAACATTAGTGGTAAAGGTGACAGGACTTCGTAGTGTAAGCTTCATTTTTCTTCTGTGTAAGTACAATTACAGTGTACTTGCCAGGTCTGAGTGTCTCTTCCGTAAACATAGCTCTCTTTGTGTAGGAGCCTTTCTGTCTCACAAGGCCTAGGATTTTTTTTTTGTCAACCAGAATTCCAAGCTTGTTGGAGGACATCACTGATTTTGAGACAAAGATGTCACTGCCACAGAAAGAAGGCATAGGAAAAAGCAGAGTTTTTCATGAGAGAGAGGAATATGAAGTTCACAGGAGGACATCAGAGTGTGAAGGAAGGCAGAAGAAAGGAAGACCTGCTTGAGAAGGCTAAGAGAGAAAGCATCCAAATCAAAGCTGGGCGGTGTAACAGTCTGATGTTGTGGAATAGTTTACACACAAATGAGTTCCATGTGATTGTCATGACTAGAAAAAAGGAGCAAGCATTTTTCTAGAATAAGTCAACGTGACATTAATATATAACCAAAGCAAATATTAGGCAAATGAGGATTTCATTCAACTTTATTATGACTAGACTTGAGTTCTTCCACTACTCTGTGTAAAGTGAATTAGAATCCCCCCGAAGGACACCACGGCCAAAGTCACAGCCTTGGAGCACCCCTGGGTCTCAGGCTGTAGGAGGGTGTGATTCTGGAACTACAGAATACCCCACACCAGTGCGGAAAAATTTAGAGAATGTTTTTTAATCTTGACAAAGAAGTGTTTGTAATTCAGTAAGAGAGGCAACAAAAGAACTAGACTTTTGTGTCTGTATATGAGTGGGAGAGACCCAGAAAAGGCAAGGGCAGTTAAGGGACAGACAGCGGGACAGAGAAGCAAGGCTCTGTATTGAGCAATTTTTACTATCAGAAGGCAATGGAGGAAGAAGACTTACAGCGAAACCTGGCGTCTTGACTTGACTTCACGACGAGACTGGAAGGTGAGAGGCAGCATCGTGCCTGGCAGGCCATTACAGGCTTGTCTGTTATTTTTCTTGCTCTCCAAATGTCACATCACTTACACTATTTTTTAATTCTTTGTTCATAGACAGGTAATTGGCAGAGAAAACCGAGAACAGAAATTTTTCTTTTAATATCCGGGTTCTGCTACTTCATGTCATGGACAAATGCACCCAAAGCAGGACCTGGCGTCAAACGTCCTCGCTGTGCACTGAAAGCCCCAGGATTCAGGAGTCGCAAAGAATTTCAAGAACAAAATTGACATCAAATTTCACTCTGCCTCTTGCAGTATAGCTGCTGAATAATTAGGATAAGTGGGATGTCACCAATAGAACAATCAAAGTTCACATTCTATATCCTCCCAACTCTCTTACTTTGGGATTTTTCTACAGATGCAAAGTGCAAGACAACTATTTTCTTTTAAATTACATTTTGTTAATTTTAATAAATATCAGTCATAACATGTGAAATGGGACAGAGGTATATAATGAAATGTTTTGGCTCCTCTCTGCAGTTTTCATGAGGCCAACCTTACCAGTGCTTGATGTTTAACACTCTAGACCTTTCTTCATGCTTGTATCAGCATGGCAAATGCCTAATTATATAGATTGTTGTTTTTCCAAAAGCGATGTGCTAGTGTACAAATTTCTCTTAAACTTGATCCCACTTCAACTCACTAGTAACAGATCATGTATGTGCCCGTATTAGGACATGTCACAATTTTATATGCGTAAGTCACAGTAATAATGACAGCTACTTATATAGTATTTCACAGTATAGAGGATAGAGGTGCTGTATATTCAACCACTGCCCCAAGGAGTGGAAATAAGTTGTACACAGTTGTTCTTCCCTCAAAAAAACTCTTGATCCCTTTGGTTTTACTGTTACTACTTCACTCCAAAAGACTCAATTCAACCAGAATTAGTGTGGCTATAGACAGCTGAAAATCAGCACAGCATAATAGTTGCTCCATTACGTACATATGGGATGGGAAGTTGGTCTTCAAGTTCTGATGTAAAAAGAACTGTGAATCTGAACTACATAGCTGTGCATTATTGAGATAACGTTGGCAGAGAGTCAGATAGTGGAAAGAACCTGACAGGTAAGCAAGACCATGTGCCATTATGAAGAATTTCCGAGAAAAAAACTAGTGGCACATGAGTGGCCTTGTGTTGGAAAGGAGGCTACTTCTACATCAAAAGGACAGAGAAGCAAAGAATAAGAGTGAAGTAGGCAGAGGACAGAGGCTGTCTCAGTTATCCAGAGGGGGTGGGTGCCTTGGATGAGTTTTACATTCTGTAACTTTGCAAGGCGTGGGATGGAGCCGAGAGGAGAAGGGGTCAAAGATGCTATCAGCACTGGGCTGTGTTTCCTTCATTGCTGGCCCTGCCGTTCTCTCTGGTCTCCACGGAGGCCCAGGGCTGGGTGGGGGTAGTAGGTCCATGGGTACAGAGGAGTAGAGATCTGAAGTCGCTCCCAGTTGCTGTTCAGAAACCTTCATTGTCTTCTCTGCAATCTTAAACTGAAGATGCTCTGTCTATGTTTAGACTCTGCTTCTCCTGAATCCAGCGCATGGTCACGTGGCATTTCTCCCTGTTCAACAGACTTGTGAAGGAAACAGAGTGGGTGTTTCTCCTGTTCTTTTTTTCCTCATCGTATGTCAGGCTTAGAGCAGGCACATGCATTCTTTCCCCCCTTTTTATTGGCACATGTTTGCAGCACATAATGTTTACGTGCCTTATGTTCACATAACATGTAGGTTTTAATTCATTTCCCCTGCTTTCTTGATGAACAGCTGAAGGACCCTTTCTCTTTTCTGTTGCTTCCTATTAGAAACAATGGTATTTCTATGTGCAAAGTATAAATGGAAGAAGAATTTCTGTTCAATCAGCAGCAGTTTTGCCAGATCATTCAGGTAAAGTTTGTCTACTTCCATCTCCTCATCTTCCTGAAGTGTACATTCTGGATATCTATTTATTATTTCCAGAACATGCCCAGAGCATTCTGGAGGCCTTGTTTCAGCTCCAACCCGGGACTCTGGCATTTCTTCCTCTCTTCCAGGCCAGCAGTCACAGGGGCATCTGGGTATCTGCCAGTTCTGGACATTTTCTAAAGGAACATTAGGAAGCAGTTATATGCACATACATATTGAGATAATTTACCTCCCTTCTATTAAGTTTTCAAGTTTAAAGAACTGTCCTTTATCCTGAGATTTCCTTTCCTCTGCTCTCTCCTCTGTTTTATTCCTTTCTTGTCAGCCCTTCTTTCCCTAGGTTTAAGTGCTAAAGTATATCTTTCTACACATTAAATATAAACAACGGGTTTTTCAGATGAAATTATATTTGCTTTTAATAACATTACTTAGAAAACCTAAGATATGGTAAATTTCCATGAAAAAATATTTCCCCATGAAAGTTAATTTTGGGAGTTTCACCATGTGCTTTAAGCTGCCTCCTCTCTAGTAGGGGCGGCTGACTTTCACGGATCGCTCACTCTCCTTTCATAAATTAAAAATTGTTTAATGAGCAGAATATATTTATGGGGGGGAGAAATCTCCTGTCTGAGAGAGGGACAGGAGGGAGACCCTGAGTGGGTGGTCCTCCAATTTTTAAAATTTTTATTTATTTATTTATTTTTTGTCTTTTTTTTTTTTTTGTCTTTTTGAGACAGGGTCTCATTATGCAGTTCAGGCTGGCCTTAAGCTCACTTTGTAGCTCAGGCTGGTCTCGAACTCACAACAATCCTCCTGCCTCAGCCTCCCGAGTGCTGGGATTACAGGCATGCGCCACCATGCCCGGCTCAATTTTTAAAATTTTTAAAAGAGAATCATAATAGTACAAGAGAAATAGAAATGATGCAGAATTTCACTGAACAAAATTATAGGAATTCATCCATGGTTGTTATTTTGCATATTGTTGTGTTCAAAATAGTTGTTTAAGCTACCAGATATAAATACGCAAAATTCACCAAAAAAATTCAAGAAAAGAAAAAAAATAAGCATTAAGTTTTCTTTTAAAAAACCCCATAGAAATCAGCAGCACTATCATCCAAGTTGTCCTATGTCTATATATGTACTTCCTTCCCCCTTTCTTTTCTTTGCTCCTTTGCCTCATTTCAGTTGCTCCTCCCCATTGAACAGTTTCTTTCCCTTGCATGGCATAGATTACACCTTTTGGATTTTATTTGCTCTTTCAGATTTTTACACTAGGAAGAGAATATGGCACTTGCACATGTGGGCCTCATTTTTGTCACTCAGGAGTATGGCCTTGAGTTGCATCCATTTACCTATAAAAGCCTTGAATTTACCTTTTTCATAGCTGAATAATCCACCATTGTATAAAAACACCACATCTTTTTTTTAATCCATTCCTCATTTGGATTGGCTCCAAGAAGTAGCGATGACAAAGTGTGTTGCTGTGAACACGGGTGCACTCTCTCCTGAGTTCTTCCTGAATATGCCACCTTTGTTATTCACTCACTGAAAGCTTTGGTTAAGAACCTTTCACAACATACACACTGAGTTCAGAAAAGTGCTGCAGTGATAAAGACAGTGTATGTGCTTTAAATCCTCATGGAGCTTGCAGGTTTTGTATAAAAACATGAAGTTACAGAACTATAATTGGAAAAGTTATAAGTGTAAAAATGTCCTTGAATTTCTTTTTTGGCTGGCTTTTTTGGTTGTGGTGCTTGGGATCAAACCTCTGTTCCTGTGCTTGCCTAAGCTTACCAAGGCAGGTGCTTTAACCTGCTGAGCTATTTTGCCTGCCCCTGTCCTGTGAATTTCCAATCTAGGAAAATTCTTTCAGGCAAAAATGTGTTAGTCTATGAAATAATATAACATGTGAATTGTTTTCTGTAGGGGAACAGGGAGCACTCTGGAAGCTGCAGTGTGGAACTAGCTTACCTAAGCCAAGTGCGGTGCTAATGGAGATAAGAAGTAAAGACAACCCCTGTGAGGGCGAGAACTGCATTAGAACTGGAAATGTAATTGGCAAGCATGAAATGAGATAGAAGTGCAGCTGCCAAGGTGGGTGGGGGTGGGGGATGCCCGAGTCTGTAAGCCATACTGGGGACTTGGTGATTTATCCCAAGCTCATTGTGCAGCTGATGAAGGCTTTGAGCTGGTGAATGACATCAGGAGACACTGTACAGTTGGAAATATGGTAGGAAGGACAAAGAGCCAGACTGCCCGGGGTCAGGCTGCTATGAGTTCACATGTGAGAGATAGTGACCTGGCAATGGCTGTGGAAAGAGAAAGAAGTGGAAGCACTTGAGGGCAAGTCTGTGACATTATTGTACAAGGACATAATATGAGAGGTGGCTATTGCCAAGGAAGCTAAACTATGCATCCCTATTTACAGTATGAAGGGAAATGGTTCTCCTTTTTTTTTTTCTTGCAGAACAATGGATTGAACTCAGACCCTTGCGCTTGCAAGGGAAGCACTTATTTTACTGAGCCATCTTCCTGGACCCAGGTAATTGTTCTAGATGCTGTGAATATGTCTTTAACTAAAACATGGTTAGACTTGGCTGAAGAATCAACGTCTACAGAGGGATATCAGTGATAGGGGCTGTAGAACACTAGAGAATAGTGCACTAAGAGAGGAGCAGGAGTTTCTACAATTAACAAGCTTTTGAGTAGTGGAAACACTTTTGAGGAAAGGTTCATCTGCACAGATGAAATTCACTGTGAATTTCACTCAATGGGTGGAGAAATTACCGTTGAAAAGAAATGTAAGCAGTGTGTACAGGGTTATCAGGACAGGTGGGAGTGAAGGAAGAACGTGCTTAGAACATGTCCTGGATGGAAGGAACAGCATGGACCAAGGTATGGAGAAGAGAGCTTGGTGTGGTGTACAAGTCTTTGATCATGACAGACTACTGCATGTTGGGACTACTGAAATCATCACACTGTGCTTTCTAATATGAAGATTGGGGACTAAGTGACATGGATGCAATTTGTTTAATTATACAAGGAGCTGACTGGAGCAGTGCATCATGACTGGCGTACTCTGGTGACAACTAACTGTCTTGCTTCTGAGTCATGAGGGACCTGCCTTTTCTGGTTGGCACTTTCAGAGTTACTAATTGCTACTCTGACACTTTGGATCTTTCACAATACTTGCTTGCAGTATTTAGAACTTCAGGAGCACACTGTAGGTCTTCTGAATTGCAGGAGCTAGTTCTAAAGTGGTGGAAAAGGAAGGGAATCACTGAGAGTGAGAAACTTCGAGTAGCTGTTGCTCTTCTTAGTACATTGCCAGAAGAGTTTTATTTTAAAGAGGGAAAGCTGCAATAAAAGTAGTGAAAACTGAGAGACAGGTGACAGACTTGGAGAGTAGAGAGAATGACTTACAATTAGAGATTGAAAGTATTTTTTAAAAAGAAAGACAAAAAAAGTAATAATATCAAGCTTTTTTCATCATGGTAAGTATGTAAAACATTTTAAAGATTGGTGGTTGAAGAATACATTAGCCATTTATTTATTATTTGTTTATTTATTTTTGTGGTACTGGGAATTGAACTCAGGACCCCATACTTGCCAGGCAGGCACTTATTCTACTGAGCTATCTCCCCTGTCCCTAGCATTTTATTTTTCAAAGTTCCCTTGATTATGCATTCATGATACCATTTATAATTCTTAATATTAGATGCTTTAACTTCTTGATGGCATTTAACTATTCTGGGTTTTCTTTCCTTCTTATTTAAAGAAGAATTTCCAAAACTTTTCATCATAAAGAACCATTTTTACATGTATACATTACTCTACAAATTGTATTTATTTGGTCTGACATAACAAACAGACCAAATATTCATTAAAAATGCATCACACAAATAGGTTAGTAGTTCTGCTTATTATCTTTATTGAAAAAGTTAAATAATTGGTTAAATGTTCTAACCTGAACATACTCTCGACATTTTTTACTTTCTTATCTTAAAGTGGAGGAGAAACAGTTCTTGTACAGAGCAGGAACCGAGATGAGACCAAAAATGGCTATTTAGCAGAAAAAATCAGAAGTATTTAGACAAAGGGTACATATGACCTGCAATTGTCACACTTCACACTCTCTTTTTGTCATACGTAACTTCTATTAGATAGAATAATTCAAGTTTAGAACTAGTTTCTTTGAAATTGAGCTCATTTTTAGTGAGAATACATGGCCCTTTCTCCATTTCTATGCATTTTACACATTCCAGTCTTCAGGAAAAAGCCACTTTAAACTGGAAACTTTGGCATTATAATAAACTTTACAGATATATTCACTGAATTGGAACCTAAGATTTATCCCTAAGTGTTTTCTGATTAGATCACAGATTTTTCATCTGCTGTGTTTTTTTCAAATAATACAGCAACATAATTCACTAGAAATCAGCTACTTCATAATGAGTAAAATAATTTGAAACTTTTTAAAGTCTGTTTACAAGGATAAGCTTTTCTTTTGCATTACTAATGGCAAGACTTAAATGATTGTTTTACCTCAAAAGCTGCATAAGCAGAGTTTTCTTCAGATCCATTATCTGCCTGAATATCTTTTCAATAGGGTAAAGATTCTTTCTGGAGACTAAATCCTGGAGCAGAGGTTTGGCGGTAGCTTTGTCTCTGGATGGTCCTGTCTCTTTTAGGCATTGGAAAGGAGCAGCTGCGTCTGCAGATGAAAGAATGGTGTTTTCACAAGGACAGGAGGCTTGGCCTCTCAGTGGCCCTTTCATGTGACATCTGCACTCACCAGGATCAGTCTGCGTGAGTAGTTTCTTCTTCACATGTGAAGAGCATGCTTGTATGTCAATGGCTGTGTGTGTTCTCAGATGCCCAAGCACGCACACTGTGTATGAGATCCTATGTTGAATTATTTCAAGGTTGAGATATTGACTGAAGCCGCATATGCATTCAGGAAGTATATTTCCCACAGGGTCACGTCATGGTGGCTGAAGGAGTTTCTGTTTTGGCTTGATTTTTGCATAGTGCATTCATTCTGCTTTTAATTGGATCACTAGGGGGTTATTAACATGCTCTAGTTGAGGATATGGAAACTTGGTAGCCTAAAAAAGTCAAGACTTTTGCTAAATTGTCTAATTCATAGTAACAGGTCTTTAACTCTCTTACTATATATGTATATGCATCTGCCATGTATGTATGCATGTATGTATGTATGCATGCATGCATGTATGTATGTGCACTCATGGTTCTGCCCTAGGAAAGGTTTTGAAAATGGCTAAAGAGGACACTTGGACAGATACTTTACATGCTGTACTCCTGAGTTTCTAGAGCATCTGACATATCTTTATTCTTCATAGAGACTCTGCTTATCTAGCAAATTAGATTTTGCATCCAAAGTTGTCTTAGTGCAAAGTCTATGAAGCATTAGGGTAAGTATTTTGCCTTATCATGCACTGTCACATATTTTTAGCTCATTTACTTAATTTCATTTCACTGAGAAAAATAAATAAGTCATCTTTCAATCAATGATCAAAAGAAGGTGCAGCCTGGGTGTCGCCTCTTCTTGGAAATCTGTAATGTATCTGAGAAAAACCCAAGAGCAAATGCAGGCAGAGCCACATCTCTGTCTTCTTTTCTGTCACTTCTTGGCCTGCCTTAAGCATCTCAAACCTTGGCTACATGCACATGCTCATTTCCAGAATTTTGCAATCGTACCTTCCTTTATTTTATTTTTAATCTTTTTTGTTTATTTATTTGGTGCATGTTCTCACTCTGCAGCTCGGATTCATGGTAATCTTCCTGTCTCAGCCTCACAAGCATTAGGATTACAGATGTGTGTCACCACACCTGGTTTGGGTAGCCGGCGTGGCATGCCTTTGATTTTCGGGTCGGCATGGCATGTGGTACTGGGGATCAAATCCAGGTCCTTGTGGTTGCTAGCCAGGTGCTTAGACTGCTGAGCTATCTCCCCAGTCTCATACCTTCCTTTAAAATGATACTCTCTTTTCATTAGATGGGTCACATAGGGAAGGGCATATTTGATTTTTCTTCCTTTAAAATTTCCCTACCTATCGTCAGAGAAAAGCTGGCATTATTAGGAGAGAAAGAGAGAAAGACAGAGACAGAGAAAGAGACAAAGAGAGAGAGAGAGACAGGGAGACAGAGAGGGAGAGAGAGACACAGAGAGGAAGAGAGAGAGACAGGGAGACAGAGAGACAGAGTCAGAGAAAATATAAAGTATTGAAGTCTAACAGAAAGTTTTCAAGGTGAACTTTCTGGAGATCCAAGTAGAAAAATATGTCTTTCTTTGCCCTGGAGTTTCAGAGTCCTATACAAATATGTATATTAAAATACATACAGATATGTAAAATATATATTGTACTTATGAATTATGGTTAGTCCGAATTGATATATGTCATTATAAAATATATGTGCTATTTTGAATATTCAACTTTTAAAAAGTAAAGCATTTCATCATTATTTTTTATTTTATTTTATTTTTTATGTATTAAGTACAGGGTCTCACTATACATACAGCTTGGAATCACAGTGATCTTCCCGTTTTCAGCCTCTCCAGTGCTGGGATTGCAGGAATGCACCACCACATCCATTTTCAGTGGTTGGCTGAGTATGCCCAGGAGTGGTGCCAGCATGGCATGTGGTGCTAGGAATCGAACTTGGATCCCTGTGCTTGCCTGAGCAGGTGCTTAGTCCCCTGAACTATCTTGCCAGCCCATTATTATTCATTTTGATTACATACTGAAATAATATTTTCAATTAGATGTATGTCCCATGTCTCATTTTATTTCTTTATGCTCTTTTAGATGTGGCTTCCAGAAAACTTAATGTTACATATGTGGCTCGCATTGTGTTTCTATTGGACAGTGCTTGTCTAGACCTATCTTATAGAAGAGGAAGATTGTCTTAGTGGCGTATAATCACAAACATTTCATCCTGTTTATATTTATAAAAAGTAGCTTAGCTACTTTTCTATTGTCTTGCTTCCTACATGTTATCAACAACATACTTCAGAACAGGTTCTGTGATTCTATCTTTACTACAGATGTGATTAAGATTTTTCGTGGGTAGCTCTTTCCTTAATTCATTCCTGTAAGCAAAAGGGTGTGTATATAACTTACTTTTTCCTTATTCCACAGGATCTTTCAATGTTGGGCAAAATGAGAAGCAAGTGAAGGGCTGGAATTTTATCACATCATTACTTTGCATTCCGTACCAGCTCCTCCTCATCACTTACTTCTGCTCCTTCCTTTCCCATTCACAAAGATGCTGCCATGTCCATTTTAGGCTGCAAGGTTGAGGCACTTGTTGGAAACCAGGAGCTTGGGAGTGCTGGGATTTTAGAGGAAGCACCCAAGTCTCTACTTTTCACTGCACTAAACAGCATCAAGACAGAAGAGATGCATTGCACAGTTAACCTTATGATTACAATACAAGGATCAATTATATTACTACTATTAATTTCTATGCATATTGTGCACTGTGTGAATGATGCAGTTGGTATTTTGACCAAAAGGGGGAAAATTAATTTCTCAACAATCAAAATGAAGATGCTACATGGAAAAGCACTCTTTAGGTTCAAAGACAATAAAGTATGAAAAACAATTCATACATAATTTGGGACAACAATGATTTTATAAATAATGCAATTAATTAAAGATCTTCAAAGTAAAAATACTGTCATGTTTATTAGTGTGCTTTTGAAGTCACTTATTCTTAATGTATTGAGACTTCTGACTTAGTTGCCTCTTTCCTCAGACCTAGATCAGGCTTTTATTTGAATTTGTGCTTGCTCTATTTTCTAATGGGCAAAGGATCTAATTTATGCATATTCATGGCATGATAGGCCCTTAATAAAACCTGGAACCTTATTCTGAGCTTCCTGTTATCTGCTGGGAAGACAGATATGAGTATGACATAGTATCTGCCTTCCTAGGGTTCTAGTGAGTGTGCAGTGGAGGTGAGAAAGGGAAATAGGAGCACACACACTATGAATGCTATGGAAAAAAGAGGAGCTTTGGGAGAGTCACAAGAGAAGCACACCCTAAGCTGGCTTCCCACCTTTCCACAGCATGATACACATGTCTTCTATGAGCCATAACTCGAGTGTGGACAGAGCTGGCCAGTATCATGGTATATCACTCTAACGACAAAGGTACTGATCATTTGAAGAAAGGGCATATGATCCAGGTGAGATCAAATCTAATCATATGAGCCCATAGCACAGTGATGGCAGAGCTTTCAGAGCTTTTAATGTTATCAAAGAGCTGGTTCATGCTGCAGGGACATAGCCATTCTGAAGTTAGAGATACGGAAGCTGTGGGGAGATGTGGACAGAGCAAGCACCTGATAACAGTTAATCTAAGCCAACAGCAGATAGTCCTTCTGGAAGTTAACAAGACAACAGGAAAAATGTTCCTGTAACTGCAGGAAATGGGTCCTGCCAATAAACTCAGGGCACTTGGAAATGGATGTCACTGTAATTGAGACTCCAGAGGAAGACACGGCCATTTGACATCTTGATTTCAGGTTTCAAGACCTTGAGCAGAAGACATAGTCATGCCGTGTTGGACTTCTGACCCACAGAATTGTGAGTTATTATATTGCATTTATTTTAGCTGTTATGTTTGTTATGAATCAATAGAGAAGCAATCTGTGTTCCTAAGCCAGTCTGGAAGTTCAGTCGATTCTAGGAAAACTTCACAGGAAGAAAGAAGACCTGGGCTGTGTTTGCTGGGGAAGTGTGAAGTGAGGTAACAAAGAAAGGAGTTGAAGAGTAAGACAAGCATCCCAATCTTAAACCAGCCCTGAAATTACTGGAGAGTCAAGCATTAACTAATGTCCCAGATTTTCTTAAGAGATGTTTGACATGGTTTTTCTAGGTTGCAGCCTGGGCACCAGGAATTTAAAACTTACGCAGGTAATTCTAAAGTACATGTGTGTTTTAGACAAGGTGAGAGAGCAGAAGTTTTAAGGAGCTTAGGCTGCCTGGGTCAAAGATTGGGGAAAATGGGGTGATCATTTTAAAATAATGAAAAGAAAAAGAGACCAGAGAGTACATTTTTATTGTTGGTGAAATCTTTGAATAGTAACTTACTTGATAAAAAATTAGTGAACCTGTAGTGAGCTATAGAATGAAAGGGCGAGAACTCTGTGCAAGTGAGGTGTATTTTCAATTTTGAGAAATTTGAAGCCTATTTTACAGTAATGAATACAACAATTTACTAAAAAATTTTTGTGTTGTAGGGCTCCAACACGCTGACTGAAACAGAAACATCTCTGAGATGCTCGGAGAGATTTTGAAACCACAGGTGCACTGTGGTGGGGAGGGTCTTTCTATCTGAATCAGGTTGAAAATTAATTGGAAGTATAATACACAGGTCAAAACTAACAGCTGGATCATAGGAGAGGAGAAAAGGAGCTACTATGACACTAAGGCTGGTCTGAACCACTGCAGCTGCAGTGAGACCATGGGAAACAATGACTGGGCCCTGCCTATGATGGTGTCTGAGTCAGACTTTGCATGGACCATCCCATGTTCCCCGTCTCCTTACCACCCAACGCCAGAAATTCTGCAGCCTGGCTGCATCCTCACCTGTGCTCATGAAGGCCAAGGGGCCCAGCTCTGTGCCAGACAGAGAGAGGATAAATGGCTTTGAAGAGTCAGCAGATTTGCCTTCATGCCCCATAGAGAAAGAATCACCCACACATTCCTGAGGCTCTTATGCCAGCAGTATATCTCTCTCTTACCCATGTTGACAAGTGAATGTGTTTATGAAAACCTGAGGGCCCAAATGAGATCAAGGGCACATGCCCCACACCCGCCAGTGGGTCTGCCTGTGGAATCTCTCCTCATTTATAGGCATGGGGGAAGTTCCTAAACCAAGCCTGGAATCATTGTCATAGTCATATTCTACCTGGCTGCCAGGTGGAGAGAGCCAGTAGCACTGGCTTTGCTTGTTTTGAGTGCACTGGAAAGAGGGGAACATGGACTGGCTGCCTGCAAGCAGACTACAACATGGCAAGTAAATATATAAAAAATGTTCAACATTATTGGTCATTTGAGAAATGCAAATTAAAACAATACTGAGATTCTATCTCATCCCAGAAAGAATGGCCAACACCAAGCCAGCCTATAACAAATGCTGGAAAGACTGTGGGGAAAAGGAACCTTTCTGCACTGTTGGTGGGAATGCAGACTGGTATAGCCACTGTGGAAATCAGTGTGGGGATTCCTTCAAAAGCTAGGATTAGAAATCCCATTCAAGCCAGTTATTCCTCCTGGGTATGTTTCCAGAAGAACTGAAAACCTCAAGCTACTGTGATACATATGTACCTATGTTTATAGCAATGCAATTTGTTATAACTAAATCTTGAAGCAACACAGATGCTCATCAACTGAAGAATGGACAAGGAAGCTATGATATTTTTACACAGTGGAGTATTATTCAGCTACAAAACAGGATAAATTTGAGTCTTTTGTTAGTAAATGGACACAACTAGAGAACATACTCTTAAATGAAATAAATCAGACCAGCATATCCAAACACTGTACTGTCTCCTTGGTGTGAGAACCTGAAAGAAAAAAAAAAAAAGGAATTTGAAGGGTGCAATAAATACTGGAAAAATGGAATGAACTTATTCAAAAGAAAAGAGTTAGTTGAGAAGGACAGAAGTGGAGGGGGAAAGACATTTATCTATATACGTAAGCAGCATGATTTGAACAACGGCACTGTGCTTTTTTGCTGGTCTATGGAAAGGAACAGTTAATACTTAACTTGTTTCACTGCCTTTTTTCAATACTTTTTTTCTCTTTTTAATTTCTTTTTTTCCAATTTTACATGCATGTATCTGGTAATATGAATAACTGGTTGGAAGGCAGCATTATATATTACAGCACATACTGTGAAATTCCTATTTATTAAGTGAAATTCTGCATCACTCATAATTTTTGGTTTTAATTCTAATTTGTACTGTCTTTAAACAATAAAAACATAAAAATCAGACTACAACAGAGGCAAGAAGGGAGCTGTGGGAACTCTGTAAAGCAAGTATAGATGAACCACTAGTGCATCCTTTTGCTGAAGGAATGGGTCAAAGATGCCATTGGACAGTTTTTGTATGTTGGGTCTTTAACTTTTAAAATTTTTGTTTTGATTTAATTGGTGATTACTTTCCGTCCTTTGTATCTTCCTATCTAGTATCCTCAACTAGAGCTCCTGTAGCAATACTATTTTCTTATTTTTTGGTTACTTCTCTCACACATTAAAGCATTCTTTTCTTACTTCAACATATTCTGCTCTCTCTCCAGTCACTTCTATCTTCTCTTGTATTAACTTTCTGTCCTCTCTATTCCCTTTGCTCTTCTTTATCTTATGAAGCCTCTTGTTTTCTCTTCTTTTCCACTTTAAAGATGCACAAATACATCAATATATTCCAAAAAACCTGGTAACTTTCCTAAATCCCTAAGTAAATCCTTCTCATGCAGTATCCTGTCCTTGGCCCCACAAATATCTTCTTAAAAGTCTCAACACTTGGTTCTTTAATCTAACTAAAACCCCCAACAGAATCCTGCCCCATATCTACTTACTTTTTATCCTAGTACTGTTTCCTCATCAATTCTACCCTTACTGACTTATATTCTTCTTTCATGACCACCAAATCTGTTCCACCTCCTCTCCTTCTACTAATAATAATACAGATTAAATATAGACTACAAAAGTTTTGTTAAAGAGTGAAACTGGAAATGCAAGATCTATCACATATAAACAACATATGATTGGAATTGTTGATACTGCTATAACCAGAAGTATTTCTTTCTTCAAAACACAGAGTCCAAGTCACATAAATTAAAGAGATTCATACTAACTTTGGACCAATAAAACTTAAAATACATCACAAAAAGGCATTATGTTATTTTAAAAAATCTTCATAGGTGTTACAAGCTGTACTGATCCTACTAGATTTCAACATTTAGCACCAAAAAAGAAAAAAGAAGACAAAAAATCCCCCAAAAACCAAATGTACATATGCACAAGAAGATAGAAAAAGTGAGGCAACAAAATATATACAAATCCTCCCACTCTCACAGGCAGCTCCAGGGAATACCAGTGCAGAGGAAAGAAATCACTAGGATGTGAAAACTTTCACATTGATTACAGAAGAGTAAAATCAACTTGGGGAGTTGAAAGAAGACATAACCCAAAAGTTTGTAGAATTTTTAAGAAACATGATCAGCATAGATTTTGGAGGAAAATAAAAAATTGGAAGATCAGACCAAAAGACTTCAAAACATGAATTATAAATTCACCAATGGTGTAGAATAAAGTATATAAAAAATCTGTAGAATTTTTGCATTGCAGAAATGACCAATGAGAAGCCAACATTTCTAAAACTGAGGACAATATAACAGATTATGAGAAATTTAGCAAGAAAGATAACTTGAAAAAATTATGAAAGAAGTATTAGACCTTACTAAAAAGACCAATGTAGTGCTAACTGAACTTACAGAAACCAATATAAGATCAATGTGATGTTAATTGGAGTTAGGGAAAAACTAAAATTTAGCACATAAAGAATAATGCATTTGTTTCAGAAATCATAATAGAAAACTTCCAAAATATAAGAAAATGGTTGAACATGCAAATAATCAAGGCTTACAGAAAACCAACCAATTATGATGTAAAAGAAGTTCCCCATGACAGATTGTGTTGTTAAATGCCAGATTAAAAAAACAAAACAAAACACAAAAGCAGAAACAAAAAAAATAAGAAAAACAGAGAAAAGCAAAATCCACACACAAAGATGAACACTTTAGAACTACATACCTCTCAACACAAAATTCAAAGGTCAAATGAGCTTGAAGTATTTCAAGGCCAAATAGTGAACAACTTCCAATCCACATTAATGTATCTGACAAAGCTTTCATTGAAAATAGATGGAGAAATAACAACATTTCCTAAAAAGAACAAGCCAGGAGATATATGAATAACCAAAACAGAGCTCTGGAAAATGTTCAAGAGCATAACAAGATAGATAAGATGAAATCTATAACAGCAAAAATCCAGATGAAATGGATATATAAAATAAGGTGAATAGCTAAACAAAGATAGTAAAAGGAAAACAATAGAGCCATCAACAGCAAAAGAGCACAAGGTTAGCAAATAAATTACATGCTCTGTAATAACTCTAAATACCAGTGTCCTCGATTTTCCAATTAAAAAACAGAAATTGGTAAGCTGGCTCAAAAAAAATAGAGTCCAACCGTCTGTTGCATTCAGGAAGCTCAGCTAATCCAAAAATATTTTCATAGACAAAATGATCAAAGTTAAGTAATGAATATTTCTTGCACAAGGGCCCTGAAAACAAGTATGCATAGTAGTTTACTCTCAAAGTACACCTCAAGGAAAAACTGATAAATGACAAAATTCATTGCATGTAACATTTGTCAATATGTATACCCAAAATACTGTAACATCCATAATCACAAAATAAACAATGTTGAACATAAAAGATTAAACAAACACTAACACCATCAGAGTGAATAACTTCAACACACACATTTACAAAGAGATTGATCAACTAAACAAAAATTTACTGAAGACATATCAGAGCTGAATCATGCACTTGACAACATAGAGTTTGAAGAAGACATCAGAAAATGATGGATGACCCTATTCCTGGATAGACAATATTGTGAAAATGGCCATGCTCTCAAAACTGACATATACCTTCAATGTAACCTCAATAAAATGTCCAACATCTTCCTAACAAAACTGGAGAAAGCAATTCTAAAATTCATGTGAAATGAGAAGAGACCCAGGATAGCAAAAGCATCTTTGGGCAATAAAGGCAAAATAGAAAGCATCATACTACCTGATTTCAGCTTATACCACATACCAACAGTGATAAAATAGTATGTTTTGAGGCGATAAAATATATGTATCAAGCCGGGCGTGGTGGCGCACACCTGTAATCCCAGCACTCAGGAGGCTGAAGCAGGAGGATTGTTGTGAGTTTGAGACCAGCCTGAGCTAAAAAGTGAGCTTAAGGCCAGCCTGAACTGCATAGTGAGACCCTGTCTCAAAAAGACAAAAACAAAACAAAATATATGTATCAAAAGAACAGAATACAGCATAGAGAAATATAGCCAACTGTTTAATTGTTTACAAAGAGGCCAACAATATATATTGGAGAAATGATAGCCTATTTAACAAATGCTGCTGGCAAAACTGGCTAAAAAAACAAACAAACAAACAAAAAAAAACTGGCTATCTATATACAAGACGTTGAAGCTGGACCCAAATTTCTCACCAGAAATTAAACTAAAATAAAAATGAATCAAATATTTAAATATTAAAACAGAAACAGGGGCTGGGGAGATGGCTAGTGGAATAAGCGCTTCCCTGGCATGCACAAGGGCCTGAGTTCAATCCCTGGTTCTGCAAAAAAAAAAAAAAAAAAAAAAAAAAAAAAAAAAAAAAAAAAAAAAAAAAAAAAAAAAAAAAAAAAAAAAAAAAAAAAAAAAAAAAAAAAAAAAAAAAAAAAAAAAAAAAAAAAAAAAAAAAAAAAAAAAAAAAAAAAAAAAAAAAAAAAAAAAAAAA
>PVKA01039704.1:0-19324 GCA_004027165.1 Ctenomys sociabilis
AAATTGGTTAAAATAGTTAGATTGTGTTTTATGTGTATTTTTTATTTTTGAAAAACAAATTATTTTTCTTGCGAAAAATAGCAATGAGACAGTTTCAAAACAGGTTAGTAAGACAGTTGCAATAACAAGATATATATATGTCATGTACTATGAATACTTGGAAGACAACAAACTTATGAGTTTTTAAATATCATTCTAATGCTGTTCTTTTAGAGTTTTACACTTTCTTACTTTATTATTCAAAAATCTATCTTAACACATAATGTTTGTTTGAGAAGTGCAATTAAATCTTTGGGCCAGGGAGTACGCTTAAAGTCAGAATCTATCCTTGAGTTCAGTTCATTAGTTCTCCAAATTAGGAAGTTAACTATAGGAAGATAATGACAAGGGAATAGGGGCATACTTCAGATTTACTCTCGGAGCTAACAGTGAAAGTGAAATGGTGTCAAAATCATAATTAGTGTTTGCCCTTGAATTGTCCTTGCTCATAGAAGTGGAACAAAGAAAAACACTGCAAGGAAGCTTTGCCTGGAAACAGTATTTCATAGCCAATAAATCCCAATCACTTGAAAGGAATGTGATTAAGAGAAGAGACTTATTTTTACATTTGTAATCTGCATCATATAATCAGTTGTGTCTATACCTGTAGGAGCTCAATGCCACCACTGAAAGGCAACATAAGAATGTTGAAGTCACTCAGTTCTGCTGGGCCTAGGAGGCAGAGGTCTCCTAATCACATTGGAGGATTACTTGAGGTTTGGCTGTCACAGAAGAAATAAGGCTCCCTATACCTGGAAGTTTGGTGAATGTGCCTTGAAGCCCTTAGCACCTCCTGTTTGTTCTGGAGTGTTGTAAACTGTGTTGGCTTTTATTTTGTGTCCCAAGACTTCCCATTATGTGACATGTGGTGTTTTTATTGAAAAAATGACAAGGAGGGCACAAGTTCTTGAGTATGACTGTTGGAGGGGACAAAGCAGAGGAGTATGTGTGAAAGAACATTTTATGAATGCTCTAAAATCAGGTTTAAATGGCTAAAGGTGATGCAGAGCAAGAAAAGTAAGGGACTACGCCTGGTAGTTAATATGAATATTTTTCGTCTCTTTTTTGTCCTGTCCCAAGTTTTGCTAACTGTGACAGGAGCGTGCCATTCATCTTCGCACTTTCATGTGTATTGCAACTTTCAGTGATTACAGATTTTCTCAGAAGGCATAAGATCCCACATGCCCTGCCCCATCAGGTATTACTGGATAGGTTGTAATTTGATCCTGGTTAAACATGATTTCTACGTGTCTTGTCATTTTGGATTTTTAGTTACAGACGGATGAAAGGAGAGATGGGACCCAGTATACTGTCTACTAAAATAATACTGTATGCCATTCTCCTTTCAAAAAAGAGAAATTCTTTAACTGATTGTTTCACTGTTCTCATACTAGAAGTCCCATTTCCAATCCTAGCGTGTGTAAGCTCATCTCTTAAACACAATTACTTAACATTTTAAAGTATGAGGAATAGTGTATCTCACATTTTGATAATTTTTAAGAGAAAGAGAATACATAGAAACAATGTATTGGGCTAGGAACATGGCTCAGTAGAATAAACACTTGCCTGGCAAGTGCAGGGTCCTGAATTCAATCCCTCGTACTGCAAAAATAAATAAAACACAAATAAATAAATAAATAAGAATTTAAAAAATGTATCAATGTGTAACAACTCAAAATCATTAGCTATTATGTCCTTAAATTTCTGGTCATTATAGATCTTTTAAAATTTATTTTTATTTGCTTTTTTATTGTTATAGAACTTTTATTTTTGGCATAGTTCTGTTTTTATTATTGATTTTTTCCCCCATTTTTTGTAGTCTCCCATATTTTTAGTCTTCTTTGATTTATGTCATAATTATTCTTTGCTGAAATTAATTTTATTATTTTTATTTCTGTTGTTTTTATTTTAAAAATGTTTTCTATAAACCTAAAACATCAATGGATATAGCTAATGTTTATTATTTTGAGTATATATTAAAAGTATAGATAGTACATACAAAAAGTAACATAACTTACAGCAACTATTTGTTTTGAAGTGCATATTTACACTATCAAATTTAGTAAAAGGATTTATTTATTTTAGTGCCAAACATGTGATCAATAAATGACTCAACAAAAATTCAACTTTTTTTAACAAAAAATGCATTAACACAATACAGAAAATATATATTTAACATTGGAATTCATTGTGATTGTAGAATAAATCATATGCTCAGAAATTTTTCACTTTAATATAATAAAAGATTAGACTTCTTCTATAATGTAAGATTAGACTTCTTCATGTCCACTTTGCTAGTGTAACTAGAATGACCATATTTCTCCATTAGTTTTCCTAAATTCTCTATAAATAAAGTCCATCCATAAAACATTACTTATCAGTCCCCAAATTCCATCTATTTGCACAGAAAGACATAAAACTTTTGAGTTAGGGCAACAAAGCAGCCCTAAATTTTAGTCTTTCCTCACAGAAGACACATCACAAGTATGGAACCTACCATTTTAATGGTTAATGAACCACTAAAGTCTTATTATCATTCACTACCAGGCATTTGACCATAATCATTGTGTCTTACAATAAAATAATTTATTTCTCTGGACATAGTTTTCCACTTTACAAATTTTTAGAAAGACTTACCTCAAATAAAATTTATAAACTTTAGAGGACATGTGAAAATCACAAATGTGTTTGTGGTTAAGAATATTTTAAATTTGAATTGGCTGATAGTAGTTGAAAATTGGGAGTTTTGTTTTGTTTTTTTCTTTTTCTGTGGTACTGGGCATTGAACTCAGGACCTTATGCTTTCCAGGCAAGCACTTATTCTACTGAGCTATCTCCCTGAGACTTGATGTTAGATTCTTGCAAACAAATGTTAGGTCTATCAACTAGCTCTGGTTACATGAAGACTGCTGTAGTAAAAAAAAACGTGTAGAAATGAATTTTCCTAAGTAAACAAGAGTATTTGACATTAGTCTTTGGCCAAGAATGATAGAATGGTCATTATACATAATGTCAACCATTATAACTATAATTTATTTCTTGGTCCATATAATGTTTATGGCTTGTTTTGACTTGATTTCTTTCCCGAGAGTTTGCCTGATCAGAGAACACCCTCTTACTTAAGTATCCCATGGTAGCTAAACTTTTTCAAAGATGCATTTGACATCTTTAAAGCTGGGCAACTACCTAAAAGTTTTATTCTCTTGATAGCTATAAATATGTGAAACCCTTTATCTACAAAACAGTATTTCAAAGTATCTTGTTTTAGTACAATCATTAATAAGTAAGGCATTGCTTTCATGGTTTAGTATTTAGTTTCAAATTCCCTCCTATACATGGTAATTAGCTTTTCTCTCTGAAAATGAATTCAAAATTTTACATTTTTTTTCTATGGAATTATATACAATCACGTTAAATAAACATATCCAAATTGTCATGTAGTTAGTTACAAAAGAGAAAACACAAAACAAAAAGACATACTTTGAAATAGAATGCAGACTAGCAGAAAAGAGGAAGAGAAGGGGGCAGAGGGAAAGGCAGCTGAGGGAGGGATGGGGTGAATTTCAAAGTATGTTATATGCATGTGAAGCATGCCAAGGGAAAGAACAAAATTACTTTTTTATGAAGCAATAGTCCAAAAATCAGGAAGGTTATCTCTAGCACACACATAGGAATATACACATGAGCCCATTGTTAAATATACTCCTTGTGTTCAAGTTCAAGTAATTAGGAGTCACAAGGAATTATTGGAAAAACCAAGAAATTGATCTTAATTCAGACACATTAAAGGAGAAACAATACATTATTCTTTCCATACTGAATATCAAACATGATTTTACATGAAAGAGTATCAATTACTTTGATAACTCAAGTTAGTAAATGGATCTTTCTGTAAAAAAGTGAACTTATAGCTATCTGAGGAGTGATACTCAGACAACTCAGGGAAGCATTATAGACATACTTGACAAGCCAGACATATACCACTAAAGCCTCATTCAGTATGACTGAATATATCAACTCATTGTCTATTTGTCACAATAACACACAAGGTCAGATTCAGTCACTGAAGACAAGACTTACATATACATATGCCTAAACTATGGTAAGTCATTTTAAGGAGGAAGAAAGTAATTATTAAAAATAATCCAGGTCAGGGAGATAGCTCAGCTGTCTAAGCACCTGCCTGGCATACACAAGGACCAGGGTTTGATACCTTGTAAAACATACCATGCCAGCCCTGCTGTGTAGGATACTGAAACTGTGCATGTTGGCATTTTCCCGTAATCCAAGTGCTGGGGTGGCTGAGACAGGAAGAGCACTATGAGTCTGAGTTTCATAGCAAGACCTTGTGCCAAGTAGGTAAATAAATAATAAAATAAAATAAAAATCTTATTAATCAATTAAATATGTTTAATTGTATTTTGCATATAAAATATTGAAGATAAACATTGAGAAATAGAACAGATTAAAAAAAGTCATATCTTACCTTAATGTTTAAATACAGTGCCTTTTCATTTCTCTAAGTTGATTGATATGCTTTCTGTTTTAAAATATAAAACTGTTCCTTTTTTTCAATTAAATTGATGATTTTATTGGGGTGAAAATTTATAACTTTTGCAGTGCAAAATTATTTCACTCAAATTTAATAAATTTAAACACTAGATATTAAAGTAATTTTCAAAAGCACACTCACATTCATAAAATTATATATATCATTAACATTTGTACTACTAAAACTAAAATATGCATCACAACCCAACATTCTTGCATCATGATTTTTTATATATTACATTATTTAGCAGTACTCCTCATCAGTATACAGATTTTATCATACATTTGTACCATTCTCTTTGTATTTTTGATCTTTGCCATCATTCTTTATATCATCTTTTTGAGAATGGTATGGATTTCATCCATTACTATAGTTTAGTTATCTGGGTTTGAGAGTGATGCAGTCCAAGAGTATGAATTATTTCTTCCAAATTCTTTTTAAGAAGTAATGCCAATGGCTTTGGTCAAAATAATTAAAGGTATTAAGAACTCTCTATTAATTGTGATCATCTGAATTTTTTCTTTTTTCTTATCTCTATAGGGCTTGCCCTTGCAATATCTGTTGATATTTCTTCTTTATTTATATTTGAGGTGCAAGGTCTCACTACACAGCTCAGACTTATACTGATCCTCCTGTTTTCAGCCTCCTCACTGCTGGGGTTACAGGCACGTGCCACCATGCCCTGACTTAGTCGCCAGCTCAGTGCTCCCCTGAATGGGGCCAGCATGGTATGTGGTGCCAGGAACTGAACCCTGGTCCCCACACTTACCTAAGCAGGTGCTTAGTTGGCTGAGCTATTTCACTGGCCCTTTGTTGATATTTCTTTTATTATCTTCCTTGTTCATTTTTTCCTCATCCTGATCACCCTCTTCATCCTCAGCTTCTTGCACTCCCATTGGGTCATGCTTACCTCTATTATTATCTTTTTTGGTTTCTTTGAGAATCTTCGTAACCATCTTTTCTTTTATCTTCTTTATTCCTTTCACCTTGGTCTTCTTTTTTATTCTTATTATCTCCATATTTTCTCCATTTTTTTTATACATTTGGCTGTTATAGGATCTCACTGTGCAGCTTGGGACTCACAGTGATCCTCCTGTTTTCACCCTTCCCAGTGCTGGGATTACAGGGCTTTACCACTACACCCAACCCTGTGGCCAACTTCCAGATTCTGGGGTCAGCTTACCCTGCATGGGGATGGGGCTGGTGTGGCATGTGGTGATGGGGCTGAAATACAAACCTTGTGCTTGCCTATGCAGGTGTAAAGTTGCTTCATGTTGATTATGCATGTGACAGGGGCTGGAGAGATACCTCAGTAGAATAAACACTTGCCTGGCAAGTACAAGGGCCTGAGTTCAACCCCTAGTCCTGAAAGAAAAAGATTATATATATGACAAGTTGATAAAATGTCTGGGCTATAGAATAATAAATTCTCAGAGAAAATCATGAGCTAAAAAGCACCACTAATGGATTTTATTAAAGGTCCTAAATATTTCAGTTGGCATGCTAGAAAAAGAATCTTTTAATATTGCTGAATGATATGAACAGGTATCAACCTCCTGTTGATTCTGCTTAAGTTGATCTTCAAAGATAAATATCTCATTTAATTTTCAATTCTATCAGATCAGGCTGCTGGTGAAATCGCAATTCAGAGCCAATAGGGAAGCATCGAGAATGTAATTTGTCCACACGAAAATCACAATCCTTTTTTCTCTTGCTCGCATTAATGCTGTCCTTTGATTTTTCTACCCTTGTAAAATGTCTGAATCTCCTTCTCCTATCCCTTTTACCCATTTCAAGCACCTATTTAAAATATACTTGTTTATCAGTTTCTCCTTACTTAAATAAATAGAAGAAATATTTCCTAGGATTGTGGTATTCAAACTTTTTTAAAAAAATATTGCCCCTTATATAATGGATTTTGATTGCAATTCATTATGACTCATACATGCATACATATACACAAACAAATTTTGCAAATAATAGTTCCTTACTATTATTCATACATTATGATCTAGTCTGTCTCATTGGAGTGTGTTACTGAAATAACTCACTAAATGAACAAGAGTCCCAGTAATGTTTCAGTTCGCAACACACTTTAGGATATTTTGGTCCACCTGGTCACTAGTGGAAGAACCAAAATGATGCGTTCTATACATACACCTGTTACCATGAAAAAATGTACAGATGTTGTGAATCACAAGTGTTGAACATGTTCAGGATTAGGATAAGCTAATCTTGTTTAAGACACTAATAGTGCATTACATCTTTTTAAGAATGAAGTGGTAGAAATTGAATTTCATATTGATATTGTAAGATTGATATCAGAAAATAATTTTTCAGATTAACTTGATCATAAGTAAGACATAATTTGGCTACAATTAAATGGTGAGACTGAATATAAGGATTCAGATTGAGACTTAATTTAGATAAGCATGAAGTAAAACACTGATTACCTACTATGCCTGGACATGAATTTTAGCCCAAGTATTTTAAACTTAATTCTTCAGGTTTCTCTCCTCCCACTTCTTTCTTAGTCACACTTGTTTTTCACTCTTCCTCTCTCCCTTACATCTTCCAGTACTCCTGTCTTGTCTTTTGGGTAGCTTTTTCTGTATTTTCCTTCTTAAAACTTTCGTGGGTTTTCATCCAACATGAATGGTGCTTATTTGTTTTCCTCTAGGTAACATGGGTCCTAACCAATTTTCAAAATCATTTCAAATCACAGAGCTTCAAAATGTTTCTTAACACTTTCATCAGATTTAATTTGATGTCCCAGTGTTTTGCTGCAGCTTCTCTCTTTAAATTCTAGTTATTATCTCTGCCTTTGGAAATGATAGTTTGCATGTGGTCTGCTTACAGCACTGTCCTCCATGGTAGCTCAAGAGCTGGGTCTTCCTCACATGTCTTGCTTGCTGGCATAGAATGTGCACATAGCTGCCATTACTGATATTTAATGTGAATCATGACTTTGAACTATTTTTAATGCATTGTCTTTAACCACACTTCATTGGTGACATTATTTAATTAGAAATCTCTCTTAAAGAATGTGTATGCCTTGATATTGGGGCTTACACCCTCTTTCGTGTTTACACTGTCATGTGTAACCATTATTCATTGAGTTCCAGTTATGTAGCAGATATGCCATTAGTCGCTTTGCATTTCGTATTGTTCATGTGATTTCAGCCTTAGAACAACCTCTGAAACATGAGGTCATTATAGATCTGAGGCTAATTAGCTTCCAGAAGTTTTACTTGTAAGTGACAGGAGGATTGTTGTGAGTTCGAGACCAGCCTGAGCTACAAAGTGAGCTCAAGGCCAGCCTGAACTGCATAGTGAGACCCTGTCTCAAAAAGACAAAAAAAAAAAAAAAAAAGTGACAAAACCAGGATTAAAACTAAAAAGTTTTGAATTTAAAAACTTTACCACTCTGCCAACTCTGATCAACTGAATAAGTGAACAAAATTTTTCAGTATTATGACATTTATCTAGGATATGACATCGTCTAGAGTGAGAGACACCATGTTGCTTTCATATATACAATGAATTCATCCATTCATTAAGAGTTTAAGTAAGTGCATTGTACTTACTTTGACTTTTATGAATCTCAATCTCAGTGCATATGAATTTTAGGACAGTGGACCAAAGGAAAGAAAGATGTTGAAACTGCTCAGAAGTCATGAAAGATAAACATTCAGACTTACGGTGATTTATCATGATTTCTATGGAATGGATATTTTGAATTTCTAAGAACTGTTAACTCATATCACAATGTGTTTAGATATAAAGGAAAGATATTCTTTAATTTCATATTTTATGTACAAAGGACTTCTTTGTGTACTAATACATAGTGTCTTTTATAAAACAAATCCTCAATAAATGTCATTTAGGATAAAATATTATTGGTTCAAAAGTCAACATTTATATTATAAGAAGCAAAATTGTGCCATTAAAATGAGGGCTGAATTTTACTGAGTTTTTATTAAGGCATTGAAGAGCTCCAGAAGGAATAGTATGGATTACTTGTAGTAATTACCTATTGCTATGCAACAGATAACTTCAAATTTAGGTCTTATGCATAATCTTCATTGCCTGACAGTTCCTTGCTTAGGAATTTAGCATCTCTGATTTAAGGTCTCTAATGAGGTTACACTTAAACTGTTGGCAGAGCTTGCAGTCAATAGCTTGGGCAGGGGACATTCTGCTTCCAAGGTTGCTCATGAGAATGTCAGTGTTACTTGTTGTCATAGTCTCGAGCCCTTTCTCAGTTTCTTGCCATGCAGGGAATTCCACAGACTTCCTCATGGTGTAGTACTTGGTCATTCAGGCTGAGCAGTCCAAGGGGGTTTTGTATCCAAGAAGGATGCCATCAGGATGTTCGGTAATCACTCCATTGCTTCTATCACATCTTGTTTTTTTAGAAAGTCAAAATTTTGGCCCACGTTCAAGAATAAATAGTAGATGGGATTTTGAGAGGCTACTTTAGAAGTTACCTGCTGAAGTACTTACTCCACAATTGTCTCTCTTTCTTCTTTTCTTTCTCTTCAATTTGGTCTTGGAGCCTCTCACTTAACCCTATCCTAGTGAGGTTGCAGGGCTTCATTTATGAGTAGTTTTAGAATGCCTGTCATGATACACTTCTTTGTCCTGATGAATGCCTAAGTGTCTGACCCATTTCCTATCACAGGAAATATGTTAAACACTTGAAGATCACTTCACAGCTGTGTTATGTCCTGTGTTTAGCTTACTCATTGGAAGATAGCCACTCAATAGGAGCAAAATTAGGTCTGGTGGCATCAATCAGGGGAGACATAGTAAATAGTAAGACAAACAACAGAAGAAATGCTATCAGGGACTGAAATAAACCATCTGTTATTCACAGACAGCTGAAACAAGATGGGTATGTGGGGAGGCCAGTGCAAAATCCTTTAAGGGAGTCAGATACAAGGAAGAATCTTTGGACCATTGATATCTGTACACATTGTCCTTTAGGCTTTCTCAAAGTAGTCATGGGTTGGATGCTTTGAAGAATTTATGGTTGAAAGTGGATCTTAATATGTATGGAGTTTGCATTAAGTGTTGTGTGCAGCATCTTGGGTTGTGTTAGGTTGTGATTCAGTAACATAGAGAACTAGTAGTTTATGATGCAAATGATCACAAGGAGAGGGCAAATTTTAACTGGGCTAGAGGAGATGAGGCATAACTGCTTAAAATAACTTACATCAGGATTAGAATGTCTGCTGAGCATGCAAGTATATGAAAAAATGATGATGTGCTCATTGGAGCTGGCAGTAGTTGGTCACAGTATTACCCAGGAGGGCTAGATTTGGGACAATGAAGTCATTGTAAAGAGAGTGTTCTAGGGAGCAATGGGCTATCAATCATTTATGCTTGGAGTTTCCATCTGACGTCTGCTCCTTCTGCTGTTAAAATATAAATGTTACCTTCATCCAAAGCCTGCACATCACTTTGGATATCCCACCACAGCAGCATTATGGGCAGTTGAAAATGCAACCCATGAATGGAAGTAGAGTTCCTCCTGCTGAGAAAGGCACAAGCTTTCTCCCTTACCTTGCAGCACTTTGAATATCTGTGCAAAATGGATCTGCACTGAGGCACAACCAGTGTTTTTTAATAAGAAGAAATGAAGCCATGTTGGTCAGGGAGATAGTTTGACAGTCTAAGTGTCTGCCTGGCAAGCACAAGGACCCAGGTTTGATCCCTAGTACCACATGCTGCACCAGCCCTGCACTGAAACTGCCATGGTGGTGCACGCCTATAATCCCAGCATTGGGGCGGCTGAGACAGGAGGATTGCTATGAGTCTGAGCTGTGTAGTGAGACCCTGTACCAAATAAATAAATAAATGATTTACAAAAAATAAAAATTGAAGCAAACTTGACTGACCTTATTTGGACAACCTAAAAAGAAATAGTAACCATATACTATGTTGATAAACAATTACTGACAGGATCAAGATTGGTGAGAACTTTACTAAATGGTAGTATCTTGGAATAAGGGTATCTTGAAAAAATTTGAACCATGTTTTCTAATCTTCAAAAATGTTGAAACTAGACTGGGAGTGGTGGCATATGTCTGTAATCTCTGAGAGTGGGAGGCTAAAAGCAGGAGTATTACTACGAGTCTTATCTGCATAGTGAGACCCTATAGAACCTGCAGACCCTGTACTAAATATATTTTTTTTAAATGTGGAAACAATCTACTTTCTTAAAAGGAGATTTTAAAGTCACACAAGGGATTCTACTGAAAATTGACTTCTAGAGTCTTTGGTCTACATGTTGTTGCTTTTATTCATACAGTTGAATATGCTCTTACTCATCTTATTTCTTACTACTTTCAGAAGTGTTTTGGCAAGCTGTAAACTCACACTGAAAGAATTAGTAGAGATACTTGATGACACTGAATAGCTATGATTTCTTTTGAAAACACTTATTCAGTAGAACTAGAGTGTCTAATATATTTGAAAGCTATACTGTAAGTGGAAAAATAAAAGCAAGTTTTAATGACCACAAGACAAAAAAGATTTTGAAAGAAAATACACAAAAAAAAATTCTTTTTTTTTCTGGCCAGCTCACTGGGGACAGGACTGGCATGGCATGTGGGGGTCGAACCTTGGTCCCTGCAATTGCCTAAGCATGCCTAAGCAAGTGCCTTAGACCACTGAGCTATGTCACTGGTCCCCAATAGAATAATTCTTAATTAGCAATTTTTATTAGAATGTGGCATATGTTAGCAAAAAAAATTAAGGGGAAATTACACCTGGGTATGTTAATTGTGAAAGATGAAATAGGCTTTCTTTGTGGTACCTCAGTTTGAGTGTAGAATCCTTACACTGAGCTACAAACTTGACTCTTAAAATTTTATCATTTGTTTTTAAAATTTTGATATACAGTCTCATTAAAATGGCCCAGGCTGGATATATACACTTGGGATCGTTTTGACTCAGCCTCCTATAGTGGTGAGATTATTGATGTGAGCAACTTGTCATAGCCTGGAAGCATTTTCCAAAATTTCCATGAGTTCCATTTGTCCAGAGGAAAAGATCTCTTAGTGAATCAAATGTGTATACTACATATTATCTTAATATTTTCTTAGAGCTTTTAAAAATCATAACCATGATGTAAACACATGTAATCAATGAATCGTGTTTATTTACATGGTCTTCTAGAAATAAGCTGTTAATAATGAAATGTGTTTAATAGATTCACAGTACAACTGTTCTATTAAGTTCCTTAAATAAATTGATGGTGCTGTTATGCAGCTGATATTGCTGTAAATCGTTCTCCATGTAAGGTTTCTTACTGGGAGTGTTTTCAGTGAAACTGATCAGCCTCAGCCTTTAGATCATGCAGCAGGAAGTTCACACAGGGCTTCTCATTAGGAAATAAGACCCGGATGGGCATGGAAATGTCAATTGTTAAGCTGCAGAATTACTGGACTGTGCTCTCCATGCTAAAGTGGGATGGAGTACTCTTCGTACAACTATTCTATTTGGAGATGTTGTAGAAGTATAAAATTGAACTGAAAAACTGTCTTTTATCTAGAATATACATATTCCTTAACAAATATAAATGTCAAATTTATACTGAATTTGAACTACTGCTTATCATGAGTCATTACGAAGGAAAAGATAATAAAGTTGACATCACTCTTTAATTTTGAATATTTAAGAGAAAATATTAAACTCTTCCCATGAATGATCCCCCTAAGTGAAGTCCTCTTTTAGCAGAAGTGGGGGATAATTAAAGTCCCTTTCCTGCAAATCACCAGTGTGACATCATGTCTGCATCTTGTAGTCTGAATAATTACTACCAAGACTACAATATGCAATGTATTAATTATTGTAACTGTCTGACTAACCTGTTTTGAAACTGTCTCATTGGTATTTGTTTCTCAATGAAATTAATGAAAAATAAATAAAGTAGTGAAAACTGAAGAAAACAAAAAACACCAGCATGTGCTTGTGGCCCTGAAACCTAGAACTCTGTGAGGGAGGATGCAGTACAAGCCTGGCCCAGATAATCTAGTGAGACACTGTCTCAAAATAAAAAATAATAATAGTAGGAAAGCTCAGTGCAAAGGCCCTCGTTTCAGTCAACTAGTTCGTTTATGCACGTGCATATGCGCATGTGTGCACACACACACACATGCGCACACACACACACACACACACACAGACGCCACCACCACCAGCACCACCAATGGAAATCTGTAGCTACCTAGTCTCCACTTCATTTATGAACCATTTTTGCTGCTTGTATAAATGTTGTGCTTTCCTGCTCCCTCCCCTTGTGCAGCCTCACTCTTGTGCACAGGGCTGTGCACTCCCTCATGGCCCTTTTCTGCATGCCTAAGTGCACAGGGGGAGCTCTGCAGGGGGAAGAGTCTGTTGACATTTGATTTGTCTTTTAGATTGCATCATCTGGAAGCCACCTGCAACATCTGTCTTTGCAGCACTTCACACTCCAGTGTTCCTAACTCAGTTATGTTAAGATGGTACAAAATGAATGTACTTTTCAAGTTTACATTAGATACTCAAATGCAGCATGTGGATGGTGGGGCCACTATTCTGTAACCATCATTGCTTAGATTTACCTAATAAAATTCAACAAATAAAGCTTTTACTGATAATAAAATGTATATATATATATATATATATATATATATATATGTGTGTGTGTGTGTGTGTGTGTGTGTGTGTGTATGTACATATATATATATATATATATATATATATATATATATATATATATATATATATATATATATAATTTTGAAGATATATTGATATGCATTTGAGCAACTCAGAGGCAGAAAGGCCATGAATTTAAGATTCCCCTTGAGTCTTTGGAAATATTCACATTCCCTCTTTTAGTCTAAGATAATATGATTTTCAAAAGTATAAAACATTACTTTTGTAAACACTACAAAATGATTCCACTTCGTCATTGGTTTAATCACTTTACACATGTACCAGTGCATTTGAGAAATGAAAATTAAAACAGCACTGAGATTCAGTCTCATTCCAGAAAGAATGGCTTTCATCAAGAAGTCAACCAATACAAATGCTAGAGGGGCTGCGAGGAAAAAGGAATTGTTCTCCACTGTGGTGGGAGCGTAGATGGTAAAACCACTGGAGGTATCTGTGTAGAGATTCCTCAAAATGCTAGGATTGTGGGCCCCATTCAAGCCAGCTATTCCCCTCCTGGGTATATTACCAGAAAACTAAAACATCGTACCACAGTGACATTTGTGCACACATGTTTATAGCAGTGCAGTGTGTCAAAACTAAAGCCTGGAAACAACCCAGATGACCATCAAAAAGAAGATGGGGTATTTTGTTTATTTATTTATTTATTTATTTATTTATTTATTTATTTATTTATTTAATTTTTGTGGAACTGGGGATTGAACCCAGGGCCCTGTGCTGCCAGACAAGCACTTATTCTATTGAGATATCTCCCAGCCCCTGATGTATTTTTATACAATACAGTATTACTCAGTTATTAAAAAAGATAAGTTTGAGACTTTATTGGTAAATGGATGCAACAAGGGACCATACTCGTTAAGATAAATAAATCACATCTGCATATGCAAACATTGTATTGTCTTCTTAGTCTGAGTACCTGAAAGACAATAAAATTTGAAGGGTACAACAGATACTGGGAAAAATGAATGAACCCATACAAAAGGAAGGAATTACTAAAATGAGGAGAACAGGAGAGGCTGTGGGAGAAGGAGAGATATCTATGTATGCATGTACGATGGTTTCTGCAACTATGCTATGAGGTTCTGCAGGTCTATGGAAAGGAGAAGTTAATGCTTAATTTATTTTATCTCTTCTTTTCAATTCATTTCCATTTTTGCTTTTTAATTGTGTATTTCTTTTTTTTTTTTCTTCTTCCAGTTTTGCATACATATATCTGGCAATATGGAAAACCAATTTGCAAACAACACTGTGCATTACAACAAATACTATAAATTCATATTATTTTGTTTGGTGAAATTCTATAACATTTGAACTTTTCTGCTTTAATACTATTTTGTATTCTCTTTAAAAAATTAAAAAATACATATGTACCAATACGCTGTGATTAGTTTCTCAAATGAACAAGACTGGCTACAGTGTTTTATCTATACTGTTTATTCAGCAACTTTAGTTCACTTATACTTTGTTAGTATTATTGTTATGTTCAGTAATTTCATTCTTTTACCCCCCTTACCTCTCTCATTTTTTCATACTCTCTATCTCACATCTTGATCATTTTAATACCCCTGCATGCCCACGCAGCAGCTCCAGCTCCTTTCTTTCTCTCATCCTCTCCCCATTTCCACATGGCCTATTTCCTGCATTTAATATGCCTCTTTTATTTTGCTTTTAAAATTAAATATATTTTGGTCCTCTCAGTTTAAGGGATAAATGTAATTTTAATCTTCTGTAACAGATTATTTATATAGTAATATCTACTGTATTAGAAATCACTCAAACTTGTCTTTTATGACTTATTAGTACTCTGTGGTGTATATATACCTCATTTTCCTCAGCCACTAATTTCTTTAAGGACACATAGGTTATTTCAATAATTTAGTTACAGTTTTTGATGCTTTTATAAATATGCATATGTCACCATAATATGATGAACTTAACTCCTTTAGGAAGATACTCAAAAGAGGTACAACTGAAATTTGTGTTAAATGAAATTTCTATTTTTAGTTGTTGAGGAATCTCCATACTGATTTTCATAGTGGCTGTAGTAGTTCACATTCCCACCAACAATGTGGAAAGATTCCTTTTGCCTGTAACCTTGCTTTTATTTTTTCAGATTTTGCTAATAACCATTCTTAATTAATAGTGCAATATGGTATCTCAGTGTTGATTTGATTTGTATTTCGCTAATGGGCAGAAATGTGGAATAATTTTTCATGTATTTCTTGACCTTTTGTACTTCATCTAAGGAATATGAATTCAATTTCACATTTTAAGTTTTTATCTAATTTTAGGTGCTCTACTTTTTAAAGTTCTTTAGGCTTGCTATTATTCTTCTGAAGAGTAGCTGGAAAACTTGTTCTTATTTTGTAATTTGTCTCCTTACCATATTCATTGTTTACTTGCTCTGTAGATTTCTTTTAATGAGATATGATCTCATTTGTTGATTTTGGTTATTATTTCTTGGACAATTACTTTCAAAGAGCATACAAAAACAACTAGCAGTTTTGATGGCCTTCTGCTATACAGTGTGGTATTGAAAGCCACATTGCTGAAGATTCGTAGATGCGTTTGTCATCCTTAAACATATTGGTGCATTTTTGAAACTCAATAGCAAACATTTTAAAGATTGGATTCAGAACACGAGGCTAGTTTAGAATTTTCCTAAACTATTTGAGTGCTGGTGTTGTGCTTTTGAAATAAGATTCTATGATGCAATTAATTTGTGGTAGAGGCTTGAACTAGTTACCTGTCCCATGAAGGACTTCTCTGCATCTTTAATGTGTTTTGCTCTCAGAAGACTGTGTAGTGTAGCTGCTTTCTTTGAGGGATGTGGCCAGGAAGCAGTCTTCCTGTGTAGGCACCGGAATATCCCCAGTTAATATTATTATTGGAAACCCACTAAATTCATGGAAACTAAACAATACCCTACTCAGCAGTCAATGGGTTGCAAAAGAAATTCAACAAGGAATTAAACAATATCTACAATTCAGTGAAAAATCAAGTATGGGATGCGATGAAAGCAGTTCTTAGAGGGAAAATCATAGCTATGAACTCACACATTAGGAAAACAGAAAGGGAACAAATTAGCACCTTAATGTTGCACCTCTGGCAACTAGAAAAAGAAGAGCAAACAAAACCCAGAGCGCAAAGACGGGAAGAAATCATAAAGATTAGAGCAGAAATTAATTCAATTGAGATGAAGAAAACAGTTCAAAGAATCCACAAATCAAAAAACTGGTTCTTTGAAAAACTAAATAAAGTTGATAAGCCTCTAGCCAACCTCATCAAAAAAGAGGCAAGAGAAAATTCAAGTACAAGCGATAAGGAATGAAAAGGTCTGTGGAATGAAATTTCCACAGACCCAGTGGAAATTCAGAAGATTACCAATAGTTACTCCGAGAATCTTTACACTCACAGACTAGAAGACACAGAAGAAATGAACAGATTCCTTGAAAGGTACAAATTACCAAAACTGAATCAAGAAGATATAACAACTCTCAATAAGCTGATAACAGCCAACAAAATACGAAACGTAATAAAAAGCCTACCGACAATGAAAAGTGCAGGGTCTGATGGATTCACAGCTGAATTCTACAAGAAATTTATAGAAGATATAATGCCCACACTCCACAAACTCTTCAATAAAGCTTAAAAGGAAACAGACCTCCCAAAATCATTTCTGGAGGCAAGTATAATACTGATTCCAAAACCAGGGAAAGACACAACCAAAAAGGAGAACTACAGGCCAATCTCCCTCATGAACATAGAAGCAAAAATACTCAACAAAATCCTGGCAAATAGAATACAGAAAATCATCGAGAAGATCATACACCATGACCAGGTAAGATTCATCCCAGGGATCCAAGGATGGTTCAATATTCATAAATCTATAAATGTAATACACTATATTAATAGACTGAAATCTAGAAACCACACGATCATCTCAATTGATGCAGAGCAAGCTTTTGATAAAGTCAGCACTCATTCATGTTCAAGGTCCTACAGAAAATTGGAATGGATAGACTCTATCTTAACTTGATAAAAGGCATCTATGACAACCCAAAAGCTCATTTAATCCTAAATGGGAAAAAACTGAAATTTTTTACTCTTAAATCAGGTACAAGACAAGGATGTACTCTATCACTCCTCCTATTCAATATAGTCTTGGCATCTTTAGCAACATGCATTAGAAAAGAGGGAGAAATAAAGGAAATAAGAATAGGTAAAGAAGAAATTAAATTATCACTATTTGCAGATGACATACTTTACTTGGGAGACCCCAAAAATTCCACCAAGAAACTACTAGAAATGATAGAGAAATTCAGTAGCATAGCAAGATACAAAATCAATACTCAAAAGTCAATAGCAATCCTCTACACAGTTAACAAGCACACCGAAAGGCAAACAATAGAAACAATAGCTTTTACGATAGCACTGCGGAAAATGAAATAGCTTGGGATTCACTTAACCAAGGAAGTCAAAGATCTATTCACGGAAAATTACAACACCCTAAGAAAAGAGATTATAGAGGATTTCAGAAAATGGAAAGATATTCCATGCTCCTGGATAGGAAGAACCAACAACGTGAAGATGGCCAAACTCCCAAAATTGCTGTACAGATTTAAAACAATCCCTATCAAACTACCACCAACATACCTCCAACACATAGGGAAATCACTCCTAAAATTTATTTGGAACCACAAACCACCTAGAATATCAAAGACAGTCTTGGCCAATAAGGACAATGTAGGAAGCATCACAATTCCTGACTTGAAATTATACTACAAAGCCACTGTGATAAAATCAACATGGTATTGGCAACAAAATAGACCTGAGGATCAGTGGAATAGATTAGAAGTTGCAGAGGCCTCTATAATCACAGTCAGCCATCTGATCTTCAAGAAAGGGGCTAAACAAACTCACTGGAAGAAAGATAGCCTCTTTAACAAATGTTGCTGGAAAACATGGCTTTCTACATGCCGAAAACTAAAACTTGAGCCAGCTCTGTCACCATGCACTAAGTTAAAGTCAAAATAGATTAAAGATCTAAACATTAAACAGAAACATTCAATCTCCTGGAAGAGAAAGTAAGAGGAACTCTTGAAGACACAGGCGTAGGTAAAGAATTCATGATCAAACATATATTTGCACGGGAAACACTTGAAAGAATCAACAACTGAGATCAACTCTTCTTGAGTAGCTTCTGCACGTCAAAAGAAATTGTCAACAGAGTGAAAAGACAACTGATAAATTTTGAAAAAATCCTAACTAATAAGCAATCAAACAGAGGTCTACTGCCTAGAATATATAAAGAACTAAGGTATAACAGGGCCCTCAGATTTAAAGACCCTATTCAGAAATGGGCAATGAGATGAATACATACTTCTCAGAGGATGAAATTAAAGAAGCAAATAAATATATGAAAAAATGCTCCACATCGCTAGGCATCTGTGAATTGGAAATAAAAACAACACTGAGATACCATCTCACTCCAGAAGGAATGGCTATCATAAGGAAATCAACCAACAACAAATGTTGGAGATGTGTGAGGAAAAGGGAACACTTCTCCAGTGCTGGTAGGAATGTAGACTGGTACAACCATTGTGGAGGTCAGTATGGAGACTCCTCAAAAGAGTAGGACTACAAATCCCATTCAAGCCCACTATCACCCTACTGGGAATTTTCCCAAAAGAACTGAAAACATTGTATCATAGTGATATATGTGTACCTATGTTTATAGCAGCACAATGTGTGATAGCAAAATCTTGGAAACAACCAAGATGTCCATCACATGAGGAATGGTTGAAAAAGATGTGGTATTTCTATATAATGGAGTATTACTCAGCTATTAAGAATGATAAACTTGAAGAATTTATATTGAAGTGGATGCCCCTTGAACATATGCTCATAAGTGAAATAAACCAGACACACATGTGTAAATATCATATAGTCTCCTTAGTATAAGAAGCGAAAAGCAGAAATACAAATGGAAACTTACAAAACCAA
>PVKA01039705.1:0-12403 GCA_004027165.1 Ctenomys sociabilis
TTTTTTTTTTTTTTTTTTTTTTTTTTTTTTTTTTTTTTTTTTTTTTTTTTTTTTTTTTGTCTTTTTGAGACAGGGTCTCACTATGCAGTTCAGGCTGGCCTTAAGCTCACTTTGTAGCTCAGGCTGGTCTCGAACTCACAACAATCCTCCTGCCTCAGCCTCCCGAGTGCTGGGATTACAGGCATGCACCACCATGCCCAGCTACATCTGTAGCTTTGAAAAATGACAACACACATGAATTATAATGATGAAAGTAAAAGACAATTACCAAAAAATAGTTGCTTCTCTGTTCAACTGGACAAGCAGATGCAACTTTGACAGCTAATCAACGTAGGCTTTATTTTTTCTTGCTCTATCTACCCTTTTCCTGCATGACCTACTAATTTTAATGGCTTGCTGAACTCCCATTTAATGGTTCAATGAGTATATTAAATTTTTGCTTTTCTTTGCATAACGAAGTGGCCAAGTAAGCAAGATGACTTTATGAAGTCAAAATAAGCAGAGGTTCCTACGGCAATACTTCAACTTCTTAATCTTACTTACTAAGAAGACTTCTAAATCCCGCCCTTAAACTTCAAAATTAGCCCAGGATGTAAACTACACTACACACTCTCCTCCAAATCATAAAAGCTCATATATGCTCATAAAAGCTTATAGTTAGCAAAATGCTCTGTATAATGGTGCAGGAAATTTATTACTATATGTTACATGCTAATTCAGCTTTTTTAATACTTAAGCCTGCTCTAAGTATCAGTGTTTGCCCCAAAGCATCAGTGTTCAGGGTAAGAGAGCAAGTGCCTTAGACCTTTGACCACGGCCTCGGAGGAGGAGGTGGGATGGCCACACTGAATTCAAGGCCAGTAAGGGCTACGCAGTGAGCACAAGGCCAGAGTGAGCTGTGTGGTCAAGCCCCATGGAAGCCAAAGGAAAAACATGCTCTCAGGGCACAGTACAATTCACCGAGACTTTCAAAGCTGTACACTTCATACAAAATTTTGTTTTCTTTTTCTATTACAATGCTGAACTGTTCAGAGCTGTTATTTTATCAGTCTTACATTTCTCCACTAAGTGCATTTTTTAGGGCTTTAATTAAAATCTTCCCAAGTTTTCTGGATGTTTTGTCATGGTTTCTGAAAGAGCCTCAGACACCAGTGTCCCAGACAGAAGTTACTACGCTTAGAACAAAATGAGCCAGACACCAGTTTAATCTGCAAAATATCAGAAAATGCTTCTGATATTTCAACATTGTGTGAATTTTCTAGATGAATTTAATATTTTTCACATTCACACAAGTGCACACAAGCACATTTATCTTCAAACTGTATGACACAGTGTATAATTTTTAAAGCTTACCTATCATTTTATATCCTCCATCTCACCTCCAAGTTGTGTCTCAGAGATTGCCATTTGGTCTGACTTGTTGCTTTATTTTCACTAAGATCTATCTTTAAATCCTATTCATATGCATTTTGCTTTTTATCCACAGGATTTTATAACTTTCTTACTTTCTTCATTTACCTCTTCTGTCTCTAGTATGTCTATGTCTTTTCTTCATTTAAATGCTGGCCTTCCATTAGTTCTTGTCTTTCGTTTGTCTCTCTTTCATCTGCTTCCTAACTCCTGGTATTATCTTAAATGCTCGTACTTTTATTTATTGTTCTCTTACACCATTGACGTTATTCCAAATCCTGAATTAGGACTTTATTTTCATCTACCAACCTAGTGTCATTTCACTTAAACACTCTTTGTAAAATCTTATTTTATATATTTTCAATTTTCTGACCACAAGCACTGTAACAAAGACTGGGCTTCCACCAGTTTCCAGGGCGCCAAAGCAGAGGAGCCCATGCACACACACACAGCTGACTGGTCTCCTGCGACTGTCCTCTTTTGGAGAACTCAGAAAGGTAGTCAGACTCTCCTTAGCCTGAGGTGAATGTAAGTGAATCCTATTTGGCTTTGTAGGCAATTGTATTTGCATTTTAAGTAAATGTGTTTGTATTCTCAAATGCAAACAAACAAGCAAGCTCCTAAAATGATCAGGCATGACAAATACCCTTAAAAGCAGGGTGCTCAGCAAATTCCTTGTGCTGTCCTAAGACAGACATATAATCCTTACATTATGTCCAACAAATACGTAAAATTATCACTTTCCAAAGAAAAATAAAGCCATGCAAGGTGCATATTGTCACACTAGGTTTTATTTTCCCATGTGTGAAGTTACCTTCAGGTTGAGGCTGGTGACCTAAGTTCTCTGTAGCAACTCTCCTTGCCTCCTCTGAGCCAGGCATCTGCAGATCACAGTTACTCCACTGGCTGAGCTACTCAGTCAGCTGTGGCTTGAAGAGCCTGCTCTGATCTTTCCTGCTGCATCAAGGAAGCCTGTAGTTGAGTATACAGTACGAGGTAATGACCTGACCATAGATAAAGCTGGCAATTCAGTTGTTCACCTGACCATAAAGTTTTGGTCACCTAGACAATTTCATGGCAGCAGGTTGATCCCTAGAAAAAATGGTCCACCTAAGTCTAATAGTTCTCAATCATAAGGGCTTGGGGATAGCTTGGTGGTCTAAGTACCTGCCTGACAAGCACAAGCAACTGGGTTTGATCCCTAGTACCACAGGCTATGCTGGCCCCACACTGAGCTGGCCACTGAACTGGGTATGGTGGTGCACACTCATAATCCCAGTGCTGAGGAGGCTGAGACAGGAGGATCAGTAGGAGTTTGAGTTGCATAACAAGACTCTGTTCACCTAAGTTCACAAGTCAGAGTTGGAGAAATAGAAGAGCCACAAGGCCAGCCAACATTTTGGCCTTAGCCTTTCAAGGTCAGCGAAGACTCAGGACATAGGAGAACCTGTACTGCAACATCATGAAACTCAGTTGAGCTCCAAATTTTCTGAACAAGGAGATTATGGAGCCACAGAGGAAAGAGACTGAAGTTCTATAGTGTGCCATGAAGAGAAAACTTTCTCTCAAGCTCTCATGGAGAGCAAACTGGTCAAGCATTGGCCGTGACTCATCCACATGGATGACACAGACAGAGGATCTAGAGAATAATGTACAGGACTACAAGATAAACCCTTAGAGGACTTCACTGACCACATAAAAAATATAAAGCTCATGAGTTGGTATATAAGTCTTGCTCTATCTAGGTCTTAACCATCCAGCAGAAAAGTATAAAAATGAAGTATACATCGTGGGGCCATAATATTAAGCTGAGCTGTAAATGGCTATGGTCGACAACTTCTTTGAATAACTCACTATTGTTGTGGAATGCTGGACTGTGATGGATTGTGGTGTCAAGTTCAAGCACCTAAGTTAGTTGAATGACAATGCAGTGCCCACCTTTGACAGGTGTAGACAAAGGAAGGGGTATAGAAAGAAAAAAATCGTGATGTGCGTGTATAGACAGTACAGTTGGGATAGATAATGCTGTGTTTCTACATAATTCCATGAGAAGCAAGATCTGCACTAATGGTGGTTGGACAGGATATTATGTCAGCTTCTAGTACTATGGTCATCCACTAGGAAAGTAATTATTGAATTTTTGATATAATTCAGGTATAAAAAATAAGATAAGTAAGGAGCTACACTCTTAATTTACTGATAAGAGACATCAGCTAAAATAATATCTGTAAATATAATATCATGTATACACCTTGTATGATACCAAAACATTATGAAAACAGTTTGCAATGTATTAATTTAATGAATCTGTCTTGTTAAGGTGTCTTGAAACTGTCTGATTGATATTTGTACTACAATAAAAAAAAGACTCTGTACCAAATTAATTAATTAATTGATTAATTGATTAAAACTAAAATATTTACAATGGTTCTCACAACATATAGGAAATCCAGAAGCTTGTGAGATGACAGAGCAAGCTTAAATCCCAACTTGCAGATAAGGTAATTAGAAAGGCCATATGATCTCACTAAACACTGGTCTCTTAAATGTAAAATTAGGAATAATTGAACCTTAATCGTTGCTTTAAAAATTAATTTAACAATAATTATGAAAGTTCCAGCAGTAGCATGTGATATAAAATAGAATAGTAGGTAAAAAGCAGCCAATTAGGTATGAACTGGCAAACTATTATGCTAAATGATTTCGCCAATATTTGGGTTTATCTGCTATCACTTATTGTCTTCTTTAAAATTTATTTTTAAAGAATACAAAATATTGATAGAAAAAGATAGCATCATTATCTTTGTTAGGGTCAAAGTTGTTAATGATGTGGCATTTCAAACATATTTTTCTTAGGTTATTTTTTTTTTTTAATTGTGCAATAAATCTATGATCTATCTAACTTTTTTTGGTTTTCTTTTGCCATGCAGTTCAGGCTGGCTTCTACTTTTCAGCCACCCTCCTGCTCACACCTGAGATTACAAGCCCACGACACCATACTCGGCCTATGCTTCAATTTTAATCTTCAGCTATTAAATTGAAGGGAGATATATTATTATTATTATTATTATTATTATTATTATTATTACTATTATTATTATGTGTGTACTTTGTATAGATTCTCACTGTTCAGCTTTTACTCAAAGTGATCCCATTTTCAGCTTCCCCACTGCTAGGATTACAGGTGGATGCTACCACGCCCTGTCTTGGTGGCCAGCTTGGAGGGCTGGTGGGGCACGTGGCACCAGACGTGGAACCCTGGTCCCTGCACTTGCCTAAACAGGTGCTTAGTCTGCTGAGTTATCTCACTGGTCCTGAGGAAGATAAATTTTAAATGAACAAAGACAAAGCAATGCAAAAGACTTTAGGTTAGAATTAATGAGATATAATTTGCTAATGTGAAAAAAAATTTTTTGCAAGTTCCAAAATATTTTTATAGACAACCAGTGTATTTCATTCAACATGTAAATCTTCATAGCAACATTTGGATATAAATGCTGACTCATAGGAAAGAGCTACCACATTATTAGTGTTAAATGCATAAATTACTATTTAAGATCAAACATTTTGAAAATTATTTAAATACATGAAAATCAATACCTTATGGTACAAAATGGGCCATGAAGATACCATGCAATGTTATTAAGAAATAAGTTACAGGCCAGGTATAGTAGTTCACATCTGCAAAAGCAGAACTTGGGAGGCTGAGGCAGGAAAGTCATTGTGAATTCAAGGCCAGTATGGACTACAAAAGTGAGCTCAAGGTCAGCCTAGTGAGATTCCATCACAAAAAGACAAAAAAAATTAAAAAGAAATAAGTTATATGACTTAAATTTACCCATGGCTTTAAAATGACATGGTATTTAAGAAGAATTTCTTGCAAAGTGGCCTACACAAAGAATTTCTTGAAGTGATTTTTTTTAATTCACATAAGAGGAAAATCCTTATGTGGCCAGATAAGATCGCCTGATAAGTCAAATAAGCACACTAAAAGAATAGGTTTAAAATTATAATCACTGCCAATTTCACTATAGACTCATGGAATATTAGGATGGAAATCCTGGAGATGTATCCTAATTTTCAATTAGAACAGAAGGGATTAGGGAGATAACTCAGTGGCTTAAGTGCCTGCCTGGTAAGCAAGGTGCCAAGTTTGATCCCCTGGGGCTAGGCAGATAGGGAAGTGGTAAAGTGACTCTCTCCATGACTAGAACATGTCCTAAGGAGGAAATGTTATCTCAATGAAAATGTAACAATTGTTTCTCCTTCAAACTGAAATAAAATCTTATGAGGAACAAAGATGATGATGAACATATTTCATAAAATTATGAGTCCTCTGTATGTAAACTTCAATGTTGAGAATAAGATGAACTGTAGATCTTGCTTCACATTGGCAGTGTCATGTGGAATGGATATGTGGTAAAATGCACAAATAAGCTGACAGTGGCTTCCTTGATCAGGTGCCAAAGATGACAACAGCATTGCAGAATCTACCTGGGAGTGTTGACCATGTTCATGTTTGGGACATAAATCTTTCAAAGCAAGCCTACGGTCCTATACAACACAATTTATCTCACTAAGCTAAGCAATGACTGACAATTTCATTCTTTGGATGGGTCAAAAACTCCCCCAGCAGAATCCAACATTTCCTATTGACTTACTCGCAAGGCCACCTGCCTATTTGGTGTAGGTGGGTACTTATAACCATATATGAAAATGATCATATAAGTTAGTAAGATATTTTAATTTGGTCAGTATGATGATTTATTTATGGTACCTTCTAAATATTTGAGAAATGCAGTCTTTCATCATGTGCAAATTTGTGATTCACTGCCTTTCTCCCTTTCTTTTCCATAGATCCATCTGTGAGTCCATGATATGAATTGTACAGATCACATTTTACAGATGGGAAAATTGATGCTTAGATTAAGAAAGTGGCTGAAAGCCACACAATATGTGGTGAAATTGGTGCTCAAAGTTGGATATTGAAAACCAATTGCCTTTAAATATGTATCATGCTGCCTCTTCCTGTCAGACAGTCATCCCAAGAACCATATTCGGTCAGAAAGCAAGAGTTATTATAAATCTATTCGTGCACTTGTTACTTTTATTGTTTAATTTACAAATTAGTTTTAAAACTATGCAGAAATCAAATAGTTAAAATCACATATTAAGGTGGTCAGTCAGAAAGTAACACTCTATTAAGAGATAATTGTTTTATTGTAATGTTTGCCCAACAGTGTCCCTTGCAGATATTCTAAGGATAATCCTCACTGCCACTTACCAAAAGACTTTGCCTTATCAGAAGCTTTCCATTTTCTAAAAATTTTTAATTTCCAAAATAATCCTATAAGGATTATGACAACTACCATTATAACTACAGAGGAGGCAAAATTCTCAAAATAAATCTATTTTGTTTTGGAGACTAAGATTTGGAGAGAATAATAACAATAACAAGAATAAAAATAATAATAATAATATTTGGGCCTATTACCTTATTCTATATAATTTGCAGTGGTATTTTGCCACATATATTTCAAAAGTGTTTTTATGGAGTTTCATTCCATACCATGTCTCTGGGGATTGTCAATTTAGAGCTAAGCAGAATATGAAAAAAATCTTTGTATTATTTCCAGCCACCTTAACCCTGAGGCTCTCATGTGGATGAGCCTGAGCTCACTGTGGGAAGCCATGGAGGGGCAGACTATTGAATGGATTAAACTAACTACAATACAATTACAGATGCATTCCATTCATATTGATAAATACAGTGACATGTATAAATCTGACATCTATTATGAGATGTCATAAGTGAGAGAAACCAGAACAAAGAGTCTATATACTGTAGATCTCACTTATAGGTTAGTCTGCAGAAAGAAAAACTATATGGACACAGAGTATGTCAGTGGTTGTCAGGAATTGGGAAGGTTTTGCCTACAGAGAGACTCCATGGAGAAATTCTGGGGGAGAAATGGAATAGGACTGAATGGTGAATGTATAGGAACGTGGCTGTGGCTATACACTGCATTTATCAAAATGTATAGAACTGTGACAAAATAAAAGCGATTGTACTGTTTACCTGTCAAAATAAACTTAAAAAATCAAAAAGCTTCATCTTGCACCATGTTAACTGGAATTATGCAGAGTTGATGGGGTTAAAGTTAGTAGAACCAAATTATTTCAACTCTGAATCCACTTTCTACTATTTGAATAGTATAAGTAAATAACATGATTTCTCTGAGTCTTACTTTACACTGTGAAGAATGGAAACAGTGGGGTCAGCTTCCATTTCAGTGATTTCATCACTGAAGAGAGAAGAAAACAATCGACAGCTCTGGTTGAGAGTTACATGTGCTAGTCACCGTCTGCCAGGGATCTGACACAAAAGTAAACACTCAACCAAAGAAAGGAAGATACTGCAAAGGACTGTGGCGATCACAGGGGTGGCCTCCATTGCCAGAACTCTACCTGGAAAGAACATAAGCATCTAGGAAGTGAATCAATCTCAGTCATTTTCCTCAGCTTTTCCATCTCCCCATAGAACCTTACAACCTGTGGATAATGAGAATTTTAACAAAGGAAAGTGTCCAGGACAAATGCATTATGCAGCTATTTAGTAAGATGCCTATTACATACAAAACACTGTCAAATACCTAGGTGGGAATTGTGTGGATTATGTTGAAATGTTTAACAAAACACTTTCAAATGAGTATTTGATGGACTAATTTAATTTTAATTTTAATTTCTTTTATTTTAGGGAAGGGTCTACAGGGTGTTCAGGGTCTCACTACTAGATCAGACTCATAGTGATCTGCCTGTTTACAGCCTCCCAAGAGCTGGGATTACAGGCGTGTGCCACTACGCCCATTCTCAATTGCAGTCTCAGCACATCTCGGGGACAGGGCTGGCATGGCAGGCCTGGGAACAAACCCCTGGCCTCTGCACCTGCTTGGAAGAGCTATAATCTGCTGAGCTAGTTGGTTGGTACTTCAATTGTGTAATTTAAATTGAAACATCTAATAAATTGTAACTGGGAGATCGTTGATTTACTCTTGATTAGGAGATACCACTTTAATCTTCCTTGTTGTTGCTTAGGTCATCCTTTGAGATCTACAGGTCAAGAGCCACAAATCTTCATGGAATTCTGCAGTCTCTCCACCTATAGTAATGACTTTTAAATAAAAGTAGTTTAATTTTGTTTCTTGTCATTATCAAGTTCTTAGACTCAAGTAAAGCATCTGAAGACATTGAATCTTGGATGTTTACCACTCAAAATACATCCAGGGACAAGCCCCCACAGTGCAGTGCCTAGTGCTGGAGATGCCCCTTCACTGAGTGGAGCAGGAGTCTCCAGGCTGCAGCCCTTACGAACAAAAGACTTCTACACATAGAACTGGAGTTTAACCAGATGAAGAAGAGGAACACGGCAACTGATTCAGGAAGATTATTAAACACTGAACAAGTCCTCTCTAGGTCAGAATTTCAGAATTTTCACATGCTCAGAGATATTATCCAGCTATTTTATTGGGAAAGAAAAAGCACCACGGTGAGAGTTAGAAGAACTGGACTGGGGCAGCAAATCAGTCTCCACTCTCCATTGTAGAGATCCCAAACTAGAAGCAAGACGTTGCAACTATTATTATAACCAGTAATTTTACTCACTTTGGAGCAGTTACAATGAAAACACATATCTTTCTATATAGGGAGACAGACAAAGAGACAGAGACATAGAGAGAGACAGAGACAGAAACAGAAACAGAGAGACAGAAACAGAGACAGAGACTGTAAGGGAAACACTATCGACTCAACCTACTGTGTAAACTGAAGAGATTGGATATTTGACTTCTGGGGTAGAGAAGAGTAAAAGGCATCCTTGTATAAAGTAATTTCATGCACAATTAAAGCCTTAGGCTAGGAGTAAAATTTTAGCTTGAGTTTGATTGACAGGATAAAAATGCCTTAGTGAATGAGAAAGAAACCTGATCTTTAGTATTTTAAAATGTTCTCATACAAAGAAAAATTAGGTAAAAATCTTAACTACAGGAGAAATTGTTAATGCCAAGGGGAAGAAATGCAGACTAATTAAATTTCTACACATTCAGAAATAGTAAAGGGTCTTGGCAAGTATGAAAATAGTACTTTATTCACCTTTATGATTCTAGGAAATGTAATAGAATATAGAATAAGGCATTACTAATTTATGTTTTAATTGCAAAACCAAGTAATTGATATTTTATAAAACAGAGATAGTCAGAAGTAGATCACGTTTTTTTTTTCCAACAGGTCCCATAAGAAGTAAATTAGAAAGTCTCCGTTTGTGCCTTACAGGGGAAAAAATCCATTAAGCTTGCTCTTTATTGGCATAATAGTTCTTCCGAATGGCTTACAACCGAGCTTATATTTCATGCAGAAATGTTTGATTGAGTTCACCTGTTGTGATCTGCTCTAAGTGCCCATGTGCCAGCAGCAGCGGTTCACTGCCAACACCAGGGCTTTTAGCATGTTTTAAAGTAATGCTGAGAGCTTTTCTTTTGTTTTGTTCTCACTTGAGCATTAAACAGAAATGATTCAAGTTTGGAAAATCATGGGAACAGTGTGCTCTTTCTTCTCTACTATCTTTTAGAGCTGCTTTCCTACCACTTCCTAGGGAGTAACGAAGACCAGCACAGGAGCTACCGAGGAACTCAACCCACCATCACCTCTAGCCAAGGCCTCACACAGACAGATGCTTGATAGCTGGGGTCTCAGGCCTTGTGCTGACAAATGAGCACTGTCTAGTAAGCGGGAAGATGTTGCCACCTTGAGTCTGTATTAGCCTTATTCTATTGGCATTGGTCCAATAGAAAAACATGGTGCAAAAGTGTAGGCACTCATTGGTCTCTCAGTGGTCCCAGAAAAGCATTCTTAAAACATAAAAACAAGAGCTAATAGCTTAGGTTAGTAGAGGCCTCTGCTTGATGAACAAAGGACCTAAACTATAGCGGTAGGGGTTTTATTTATATTCTTACAAGATAGGTGTCAGAAGATGCAAGGTTGCCTAGTGACTAATGACTAAAATTGTCCAGATGACATTATTTTTCTTAAGACTTGACTGTTTTAGGCACTCTGGCTCTCTCCTGCCCTCATACCTAGGACTGACTTCCAGCTTCAGCTTCTGCCAACAGAAAAGTGCAGTCTATATGTTACACACATACATACACATGGACATATATGTAAGTGTTATCACGGGGAATGACAACAACTACTTAAGGGCAAAGTGAGAGCCAAAGGTCTTAGTGATTTGCCTGATTACACTATTGAAACACAAGGACAAGTTTGTTTATCCTTTGAAAATGCAAGATATTTATTAATTTAAAAGTCTTCTCATAATATCCAAGCTTATAAAAAACCATTACATTGTCTATATCCCTTTCTTTAGGCGCATAGCTACTTAAGCCATTTCAAACAACACATTTTTTATTATATTGTTAAATGACATTAAACTGCAGAAATCAAGTAGAAAGGGAGGTCCACATGAACTAAACCTGGTGAGCCCTACCTGAGCCCAAATCTTCATCTTTAAAGTGAGAATGTAAGCAGTGTTTATTATCTAAAATCAGCTTAAGGAAACAACCTTTGGAAGAGTCCTTTGAGGAGAATCCTTGTTAAAAGAAGTGCAAATTATTTTAGTCACAGTGCATTCAGTGTCCCTCATTTCTTATTTTCTACACTCTAACAGAACAAAAACAGAATAGCACATCACCACCCTTTAGCTCCTTGCTCATGGCTGTCATTTTCAGACTTGGCTTTGCTAATCCTTCTTGTTGCATATATGTAATATAGAATCTAGAAAAAATAATGAAAATATTGTGTGCTCAACAATTGCCCAGAGGTTTAAAAGAAGTAACAAATACTGGAATGAACCTGGTTTTTAGGAACAATTCATTTAAAAGAAAAATAAATCTTAACAGAAGCCTAAATAAGGAAATTTAACAAATTTACTTTGAATGAATAAAGGGTAGAGGGAAATTGTGTTTGCTTATTTGAAATTATGCACTTCAGTGTGCAAGGGTGTATGTACATAGACAGAGGATGTTTTAAAAAGGAATTTGCTTTTTTGGCAATTAACTTTCTCATAGAAGAAATGACAATCTGTCTTAATTCAGTGCTAATTAGGCAGTAAAATGTGTTTTTATTCTATTGTTAATTTTCCATTACATTAACCTCTTCATCAAAACTTATGTTTATATGCTAAAGTTTCTAATGAATGAGCATCATGAAAAATGTTTAGAATTCTTTATTTGCATAAAAGTTAGGACTTTCAACAGTATTTTGTACTCTACAGAGAAAGTATATATAAAATAAGTATAAAAGTAGTTGTTATAGTGTGGGGTAGTTTTCTAGTGTGGGGTTGATTATAGAAAAAAGAATACAGTTGTATAAAAATTTGCTAATCTGTAATGAAAGTATTTTATGTTTCCTATAGAAATTATCCCAGAACAGCCTAAAGAACTGTTTAAGAATAACATCTGAACATGTTAATACTTTCAAGCCCTCATATTGGATTCCATGTGCTTTCCATATATAACTTCTAGCTTGTCTCCCAGCTGCTGAAGAATAGAGTTTGTGTTAGTCATTTCTATATTCCTGGCTTTAAGCAAGAGCTGGGTTCAAGTTGAATATTTGGTAAGTGTGTCCACAAACCAATGGGTTACACATTCACTCTCTGTTCACCAGGGCAATTTGTACACAAGAGCATTGTATAGCCAATATTCTATCAACTAGAAAAGCCCTCGTCTTCTTTCCTGCTTGTTTCAAAACATGACCCTCCTTATAAAGGTGCCAAGCTGATCACCCACCAAATACCTGCTGTGGACAGAATTGTCCAGGTAGAAAGGTTTTCCCAATGACATTGCATGAAAGGAGGACTGCAGGGACATCGGGACCCTTTTAATTCCTTAAAGGGAGCCATGGACCAGACATTTCCAGTATAACGATAACACTAAGAGGTTGT
>PVKA01039706.1:0-19302 GCA_004027165.1 Ctenomys sociabilis
CCACCTGCCCTGGGGTGGACAGCCCGAATACAGCGTGGAGAAGGGAGCGAGGCTTGCTAGCGGCTGCAGCCACGACTCCTCCTTTTGCTCTTTGCTGTTTTCTGTCAGCACAAACAGCTGCTTTCTGCCATGTGCGACTCTGCCTTGGAGCCAGCTGAGTATGGACGGAAACTCCCACTTAACTGATAGCTAAATAAATCTTTCCTTCCTTAGTTTTGGGTTTTGGGAATCTTGTCTCAGCAGTGAGAGAAAAATAAGTGAGACAGGTCCCAATAGGTCTATACCTTTGTAGGTCTAAAGAACTGTTAAACAACCATCCATGCAGGAGATATTAGCAAATGTCTACCTACGCTGGTCACTGCCCTGAACACTGGAGTTAGAGTGATGAATAACAAATAAAGTCTTATTTCATAACCATCATATCTGAAGCAAGTCACACATTATGTTAAGTATTCTGGCAACTATCTCCTGCAATCCACACAGAAACCCAAGAGGCAGGATTTTACAGATCAGGAAACTGAGGTTAATCATTTAGTCATTTAGTCAGATGTGCTGAGGTTAATCATTTAGTTATTCATTCACAAATGTTTATTGAGTACCTACTAGGTGCCCAGGCCCTGTCCTCAGTTCTGAGAATATTGCGGCAACAGTGTAGATAACCATCCCCGGCCACACACAGCTTAGCTCCAGCAGACACAGGAATAAACAAAGAAAGTGCAACTACTGGCCTGTGGAAAGGTGGTGTCAGGAGAAATAGAAAACAAAGAATGAAGGGATGGAAGGCCAGGGATGGTCTCTGTGACCAGAGCAGGGTGTCAGGACAGGGCACCCAGCAAGGGGACGACTGAGCAAAGACATGAAGGGAGGAGAGGACTGGAGAAATGGCCCAGCCGAGAGGCACTCCAGCCCCGGATGCTTCTGATCCCAGAGCCAGAGCCTCAGTGGTTGTGTATTTCTGTCCAGACACGGACTGAGGGTTTGCTCTCTGCTCATCCCTTTGCATACAAGATTTCACTTAATCTTTGTCTCTGAACAACCCTGGTGGTGAGTTTTGTTATCATATCTTTCCAGGGAGGGAAGGTGAAATGACTCAGAAAGATTAAACAACCTACCCAAGGACCAGTGCTAGAGAAGTGAACCCAAGGTTCCATGTCTGAGACCACAGAGAATGGTGGGAAGCATGTGGGTGGGGAGACCTGGGCAGCCTTCCATGCTTGCTGGACTTCTGAAGCCTTACTTTTCCCACCTGGAAAGTGGGGTTGATGGCAGTGCCTACTTTGCAGCGTTCCAACAAGGATTTATAGCTGATGCACAGATGCCCAGCTCACTGCACATGGGCTGCTCTTATTCAAAAGTAACACTCTACTTGTCAGATACCATGGAGGACCAGGGTCAAGTAAAGTTGTGCTCTGGACTTGGGAGAGAGATGATGCCGTGGGAGAGCAGGATCTGGGAAAGGGAGGAAGCTCTGGGCAGAACAGGGTGGCAGGGAGGCCACGGCTTGCAAGCCCACCTGCACAGTGGCAGGTGAAGTGATGTTACCTCCACTGAGTGGGGAGACCCAGTGACTGCAATTACCCTGGTGTGGGGTTATGCCTTCAGTAATTTTATTTTTCTTTTGCAGGCACAGGCTCATTTTTTATGCATGCACAGGAACTAATTGCATCCCAGAGAATGCTCTCTGCCTTTTGGTCTGGAGGTGCACCGCCATATGCCTGGTGTGTGCATAATTAACCCAGTGAGACTGCACTCCCCTCTGTCTGGATTATGGATATGATTTCAGTTTTGCTCTCAGGCAAGAGTCCCACAATTCATATTTATTAAAATGATTACCTCTTAAACGAGGTGCTCGGGACGGAGCCCAGCACCAGGCTGGAAGCCGTCTAAGCCAGGCACATGCAGAAGACACCCGTGGCCGAATGTGGGCAGCTTGGACTGGCCCCCAAAAGGCCCCCTGGCTGCCAGGCATGTTGCTGAGAGCTCCTCAGAGTGCCTCAGAGAGCTGTAGGCTGCCCGGAAGACTTGAGGACTGTTTTCCTGATGTGCATAATTTATCGTGCCTGGACATGCTGTGCTTATGTAGCCCCTCCCACTCTTCCTCCCTCCAGCCTTCTTCAAAATCATGGTAACCACTGAGCACTCAGGGGCCACTGCTTCCAGCCTGTGGAGTGGGCCCATGACCTATAATGAGCCAGGCATGGTTAGGGTGAGAGCAGACCAAGGAGCAGACCTTGGTTAGGGTGAGAGTAGACCATTATTCTTCCCAAATGGGCACCTGAGCCTGTGACCAGTAGATTCTGCAACCTCCACAGATACTCAGTTGTCCAGATGTGGCAGCAGTAGAGATGGGTCAGACACTCCTGGAAGTGCAAGGGCAGGAGCAAGACCAGGCTAGAGGGAGCCCAGCCAGGGCCCTGGCCACCTGCATCCACTTTCCTGGCTCTCAGGGGCTCTTAGCACAGGAGCGGGGGCTCTGGCGAGGCTCTTCTAAAAGAATCCAGGGGTGCTGCCCCATCAGTCTCATCCAGGGTCCCATCTAGCTGTGAGCCACCCTGGCTTCCCGGCCCTCACCAAGGTGAATCACTCTCCACGTAGGCACGAGCGCTGCAGTGAGCCAGATACCCTGCTGAGGAAAAACAAGGCGCGGGCCTCTCCCCAAGGAGCGCATGTCTAGTGAGGAAGACAGATACGTAAACAAATGGCTGCGATACAGCAGGGTGATCACCATGATGCCAGTGTGTTGACAAAGGCTTGAAGAGAGCAGAGGGTGGCTGGATCTGCCAGGAGGGATTGGGGATGCGACAGCTGAGGTTTTCATTGAGTTCAGAGGAGTGAGGGAGCAGAATGGGAATAGTAACACCTCTTCCTCCACAGAGGTGTGTGCGCGCTGCTGTGCTAGCACGAGACTGTCCTGGCTGTTAAAAGATACATGAGCCTTGCGCTCAAGCAGCCTGAATCATAGGTGAAAGATTTCCATGGCACTCACTTCTTCAGTAAGCATTTATTGAACGCCTACTCTATGCCAGGCATTGTGCAAGACTCAAAGATGAACAGGAATAACTTCTGCCCTGCTCCAGAGGGAAAGTAGGCAAACAGAATACATTCCGAGTCAGGAGCATGTCTGTCACAAGAAAAGCCTTTCACTGTGCAGAGGGAGGAGTGATTACTTAACATGGGGTGGTGTGAATAGCAGCTAGAAAAATTTCACAGGGATGGTTAAGGCTAAGATGGGTTTTATAGGATGATTAGGAGTTTTTAGACAGAAAATGGCAAGAAATTCAAATTCACAGGGATTGATAGGGAAATAATCAGTGGGACCATATCAGAGCTCCACAAAAATATACACGAGAGACATGTGAGGCATCCCAGGGTTGAAGATGAACCTCCCAGGGGCCAAATCCTGGTTCTGGAGAACAAACCCATGCAGGGTTTCTCTGCCCATGAGAACTATACACAGTAGTTCAGTCTTCGGAATCGTCACTTGGACTTAGGTGCATGTGACATGTGGATGTGAAGCCAGCCTCCTCCTGCCCCAGCAGTGTCACTGGTCACTCACCCCACATGGGGCCACTGGGAGCTGCAGACAAACATGAAAAAGTGCCTGACCCAGTAGCTCCCAGCAGCTGGCAGCTGAACGGCTGCAACAGAGCCGCTTGAGGGTCAGTCCATGGCCCCTGGCCTGCCTTTCTCCTGGAGGCTCTGTTCCTGCCCAGGCTGTGACCCAGCCTCCATGTCCCAAGCTCCCAGAGCAATGGTGACGAAGCCCGTGGTCCAGTGTGACCCCATACTGCTGGCCTGCTCTGAGAGGTTGCCAGATGGTGCTGGCGCCTCCAGTGCTTCCTGAGGGAGCAAAGACTCCAGGGCTGTGTCCCCAGGCACACTGGGATGAAGGGGTGGGAGAACGGGGTACTGTCTGTCAGGTTTAGTCACTGGTGATGCTGCTATTCTTAGCACTCAGGCAATTTGAGCTTCTCTAATCAGGGAGCAGAGAACAGGACAACCAACAAAGCCAGGAGATTTGAAATTCTATGTGGGGCCTGTTAGGTCTGGACCAGAAAAGACTGCATTCTTAGGCAGGGGCTGGGTGCGGGAAGAACTGACACTTCTGCTCTGCACAGGCAAGAATGACAGTGCTAACCTGCAGCAGGAAGGAAGCCGGGAGGTGTCTGATAAGTTGTGGGATCACTGGTAGGTTCCTTAGACAAGAGGGTAGACTCAGCTTTGCCTGAAGAAAACCAAAAGCTGGCTCAGTAGAGATTCTATGGCAGGTCAGTGAAGATACTACAGCTCAGCCCAGGACCCCTGTAATAAGACAGGAACTGGGTCCCAAAAGAACTGACAAAGGGATCAGACAAGGAGTTTGGTCACAGAGAAACTGGTCCAATACAAGACCCAGGCTGCCAACAGAAGGATTGTAAGTTGAGCAGGGTCTGGCTGAGCTAAAGGTGGCTGTGTGTATTAGAAAAGCTGCTTTTCCGCTCCTCGGGAGCAGCCACAAAGATTCCAACCACTACAGCCCATCGCTGTCCACAGTGGTCTCAAGGCTGACTGCTCAGCGATGGATCTGGACTCCTCTGCCTTCCCCATAAAACAGGAGTCCCAGAGCTTGGCTTGGGACTACAGGTAGCCTCGACCCCCCAGGGAAAGCGACTGGGAGACAGCCAGAAGTTTCTGGTTCCTCAGGGAGGGAGGAAATACAGCAGAGCTAAGGGGGGAGGCCAGCCTGGAGTGAGGGGTCCCAAGGGTGGTCCTCAACACAGTACCTTCACACCGTTCCTGGAATCTGGCCACTGACACCTCCTGGTGCCCCCACTGCCAGAAGCTTGCCAGACCAGGGCCCCTGTCTTCTGCTCACTGGGACAAAGGAAACGCGTGCTGAGGCCTTAGCGATCCACTTGCAAGCACAGCCACTCCAGGAGCTTGGCCCTGTCTAGACAGCGTGCAACCCCAATCAGCTGACCAATACAGCGCCAGTCTCCAGGGCGCCCTGCACCTGGCTGGCCTAGACAGTGCCCTCCCCATGCTCTCCAGGAGGCCAGGCTGGAGCAATGCACACAGAGCCTCTGAAGAGGGCAGCCCCGCATCCTGCAAATAGTGCATCCCAGGCCCCCACATTGTTCTGCTCCTCCATTCCATCCTCACACCAAGCCCAGAGAGGTAGAGCTCCTGCTGTGTCTGTCCTCCAGGCAGGAACCAGAATCAGAGACAAGTAAAGTAATTCACCTGGCAGGCAGATGCAGAGAGAAAAAAACAGAATGGGACTTGTACTGGCAGGGCCCAAGGGCTCTGCCCTTCCCACCTGATTGTACCACAGGAGGGGCAATGGAACCAGGCTTCTGGAGCCTCTGGGCTTGGTGTTGGCAGGCAGATGTCTATTTTTGCAGCTATACAGACACCTGAGCATCACCCTGGGGCAGAAACTAGCACCCAGGAGAAGACAGGAAGGGAGTTAGGCACCCAGGAAGAGGCAGCTAAGCCTCACAGCCCTCACTGCCCACAGCTCTGCCTGACCATGTGGAATGCAGCCGCACTGCTCCAGGGCAACTGCAAGTCCTGAGCTCTGATCACTGCCCTGAGGGTTAGCCTCTGTCTGCAGGACATGACCCCTTGACCATGGCATCCCTTTTGTGTCCTAAAAATGCTCACCTCAGAGTTGGAGTCACTAAGGGGCTGAGCACAAGCCGCCTGTCACCTGTGACCTCCCCCGTGCCTGGAGCAGAGTGGGTGCTTGCTTGTGAGATGTGAGACACAGGCCACCTTTGAGCTGTAAAGCTAGGAAAGAGCTGCTCAGTCCTGCCTGCCTTCACCTTTCAGAGGCCTGCTGCAGGGCCTGCGGGAGGGAGGGAAGAAGGCAGGAAGGGGAAATGGGTGGGCCCTGGCCTTGCCAGTGGCACAGGAAGGAGCTGAGTGAGTATCCACAGGCCTGCCGATCTGAGGGGCCGATGACAGGAGCTTCTCCTGGCCTCTCTTTGCCTATGACTCTGTCCCCTGCTGGCCTGGGATCCTATCCCAGCTCCTGGACACCCTGCACTGCAGGAGGGAAGCTTGAGTACTTAGTTCTCATGCCCTCCACCCATAACTGCTGCAAACAATTAACGCAGGACAACCATTAGTGACTGCTGAAGGGCTTGTATTGATTAAAGATAATTGTATTTACTCTTTAGCAGTGTGAGGCCTGGTACGGATATTTTTTGTTAATTTGCTGCTGTTTAGCCTCAGAAATGTGGACTGATATGCCAACCCCCCAAATCACCCCTACACACACACACACAGACACACACACACACACACACACACACACACACACACACCTACATAGTTGTTCAAGTACTATGAGTGCCTATGGGAGCTCTGTGGCTCCTGGCCTGCCCTTTTCTAGCTATTACTCCAGGAAAGAACCAGAAAGGGTTACAAGACATTGCTTTTGTGTGAACACATATTTTTTCCTACTTCTTCCCCAGTAAATTTTTTCTGGCTGAGAACACAAAGCAAAAGGTGTCGTCTCTGCCCTCAGGTGGTTCAAAGGGACCAGGCTGGACAAAAAGATGCCACACGTGTGATGAGTCCAGAGGGCCTGTTTTCAGGTGTGGGGCCAGCACTTGACAGTGTTACTTATTACCCAGGGCAGGGAGCTTCTTTGAGCTTCAATTTCTGCAGTTGTGAAATTAAAATAATAATACTTGCTTCACAGAATTAGGAATCACGACATGAATCATGTATGTGAGGTGCTCAGTAAAGCCTGGCACGTAGTAAATGCTCAATAAGTAATGAGCCAATCCTTAATAAATGTTGCCTGGTGTGTTTCATGCAGACCTGCTCGTGCAGTGTTCACAAGAACTTTTACAGGGAAATGGAGGCATAAAGTGGCCAAGAAGTGTGATAGCTCGAGACACGCACGAACCGCTTGCATTGCCCTTACACTTATCTGCTGCGCTTGCTTTGTCCCTCTCTCCCCAGCCTACCCCACCACCAGTCACATTGGCTGCCATTCTTTCAGCAGAAGCAGCAGCACAGGGTCAGAGGGGCACAGAGGAGAGGTATCATGTGTAACCCTGGGAAAGTGCCATCAAGGAAGAGCTCCTGAAAGAGGATGCATGGGCCTTTCTGGCAGGGAGAACTGTCTGTTCAGAGGCCTGAGGAGGAAAGAACACAGCGTGTCTGGAGAACAGAGAGCACTTGTAACAATGGGATGGTGGGTAGATGAATTGTATATCCTCGTTTGTCTGGGCCTGTCTTGATTTTTGCCTATTGGCCCAGCTTAATTATAAATTGTCCCTTGTCCACTCTCAGAAGATCCCAGTTAGTGTGACAAATTGCATGGTCATGTAATTCTAGTGTGCTGGTAGGTAACGGAGAGAGGCAAGGAATGAGGCCAGGGAAGTAGGGGGAAGTGCACGAGCCTTCTGAAGCACCTTGTGAAGACTCACTTTATCCTGAGGGATGTACAGACCTGAGGTACTTCATTAATTAGCAGGCAAGGCAAGCCAGCCAGACCTTCAAGATGCAGGGTTCCGGGGTGGTGTTGAAGGAGCGATGAAGGAAGTGTAACCCATGGGCTTTGTTACTCCCCATGCAGTAAACAGGGCTGGTGGGGAGGTACCCGGCCTCGGTGTCAGGCTCTCTGGGCTCCAATCCCAGGCCGGCCACTGTGTCAGCCAGCTTTCCATCATTGTGATGAGGTCCTCAGACACACCACTTGGGCAGAGGGAGTCTATTTGGGTTCACAGTTTCACAGTTCCAGTCCATGGTTGTTTGGCCTCTTGCTTTGGGACACGGGCCAGACAGGGCATCGAGGCAGGAAGCCCCTGACAGAAGCAAAACCACCCAAGGAGGTCCAGATGCCAACCTTGGCATCATCTACAGGTCTTGGGAGTGGGTGGAATGGAAGGAGAGGAGCCCTGGGGAACAGCGCCTTTTGGGTAGAGCCAGGAGAAATCTGAGGCAAGACTGGAAATGCAGAGGAAAAACCAGGAGAGGATTATTTCTCAGAAGCTAAAAAAGAATTGAATTTCAATCAAGGGAAAGAGAAGGTTCTAAACAATGTCAGGTACTTCAGAGAGGTTGGGCAAAAACTGAAGAGCCCCAGCCAGATTTAGCCACAGAGGTCATTCATTGATGAGTTTCGCGGAGTGTCTTACCATTGAAGACAAGGATTACACTAAGAATGGAAAACGGGCAGTAGAGGGGACACCTGTGGGCTGTGCTTAAGAAGCTCGACCACAAAGGAATTGGAGGCAACAACAGCAGAGGGGCCGTTTTGAGTATATTTGTCTTGTAAGGATCCAGAGCCTGGGAGACTGTAGGAAGATGGAGAGGTTGTCAAAGATGTCAGGTGACAGGCATGCTGTCTGAGGAGGCAGCGGGGACAGCACACTGTGTCCACAGCACTAACTCGGACAGCAGGAAGGCTGCTTTCCACCATGAGATGGATAGGCATGAGGTGGGTAAGCGTGAGTAAAGATAGAAAACTTCGTGAGCCAGGGGCACACAGCATGCCAAGGGGAAGATGACCATCGCTTTCCTCAGAACATCAGAGGTGAAACCTGTTTGAACTGAAGAGATGAGGGGAAGGGCGGTAAAGCAGAGGGCTGAGTGCCTGAGGGGGCTGTGTGGGGAAGGAGTGCTGCATCTCCTGTGAAGATAGCTGGGGAAGAAAGCCAGGGATCTGGAGGAGAGCCACTGTCGGGCTAGCCCACCAGGAGGCCGTGGTCATTTGGGATGACGGCAGAATGTGGAGCGCAGCGAGAGTTAATGCCACTGTTGTCAGGGACCAGAAAGTACATGATAAATGACACAGACCACAAAGAGATTGGCAGGAGCATTATCTAGCATCACATAAGCAGGATATGTTTTTAAAATTTGACAGTAGAAGAATCATCTTGAAGTGGCATGAGGTATCAAGGAGAGGAACCCCTGCCTCTTGGAAGAATGAGCAGCCGTCCTGGAGAGGGCCACAAGGACATGGTGGATGGAGGGCAGAATCCGTGTGCTGCTTGCCTCAGCCCGTTCTCTTCATGGCTGCTGTATTTGGTGGGTCACTCTCATGTGCTAAGGGACTGAGAAGGAATGAAGGCCTTGCTCCATCCTTGTATCTCAGACTGTTTCCTGCTCTGGGCTTCTGCCCGTCCCTGAGATGTACTCAGCAAGCCTTGGCTGTACATGACCTCTCTCTTCTCTGGGACATATGGGGAATAGGAAGTGGGGAGAGGAGGAGAAGCCACGCTTGCTTTGTTCTGGCATGAGTCATAGTCCCCAAGAACGTAAAACTGCCACCCACCCAGCTCCGTTCCCAGACCCCTTTTACGCTGGCATAAAACAATTGCTATGTTGTCAGAAAGCACTTGGATTTTCAGTACAGTGATCTCTTCGTAGCCATATCCCCCACCCCTATCTGAGAGTTTACTTTCTTACGGTTTCAGATCCTCAGAGTTACCCTTGGTCTCAAAATGGTACAGGGAAAATTCCAGAAATAAACAGGTCATCAATTTTAAATCGTGCGCCATCTGAGGAGCATGATGAAACCTCTGGCGGTCCCGCTCCACCCCTCGGGGTGTGAATCGTGCTTTCGTCCAGGGTGTCCGCGCTGTGTGCACCTCCTACCCGTTAGTCACAGGGCTGCCACCCATCTCAGTCACTGCAGCAGCTGCCACAGTATGGCAGTGTTTGAGTCCAAGGGACCCCTGCTTGACTCAGTAGTGGCCTCAAAGCCCAGGTAGTAATGATTCAAAAGCTGCACCAGGGCATGAAACATGAAAGGACAGATTTTAACTCTGTTGTTATTTGGCAACATACAGGGCATAGAAAAAAGAAAAAAAAATATATATATATATATATATATATATATATGGTTTGTACTATCTGCAGTTTCAGGCATCTACTGAAAGTTCTGAAATATGTTTTCCGCAGATGAGATGTACTCTATCCTAAATGACACTACATACCAGAGGAACCAGTGATAATAGTGTAAACACAAATTTCAAATTTGAGAGAATTAGAGTTTTATAACCACAGTTCTCTTTTTTTATGTATTTAGTACAGGGTCTGTAGGGTCCCACTACACAGATCAGACTCACAGTGATCCTCCTATTTTCAGCCTCCCAAGTTCTAGGATTGCAAATGCATGCCACCACGCCCAGTTGCAATTGCAGTCTCAGTGTGCCCCTAGGGGTGGAGCCGGAATGGCATGCCTGGGATCGAACCCCAGTCCCTAAGCAGGCACTTTAGTCTGCTGAACTATCTGGCCAGCCCTTATAGTTCTAATTGTGGATTGGGTAATTTCGTCCCTTTCTTCCTTATTTCCCAGCCTGGCACCAGTGGCTTCACTGGAGAATCCTAAAATATGGGAATAAGATGCCTTATTGGCTCTGAGTCCAAATCAAAACAAGACATCCACAGAGGACCACAGCTTGTTGATTCCCTCAGGCTCCCATCAGGGAGCAGAAACAGATAGGCTTTATTTTTAGCTCCCCTGTAGGCACCTGGGCCCTGCCCCACTTTCTGAAAACACAGAGCTTGGGGTCCACACCATCTGGCCCTACCTAATTGAGAGCCCGGGCTTTGCCTTCTCTCACCATACATAAAGAAAAGCCATCAAAGGGCTTGGGAGATAACTTGGCAGTCTATGCAAATGCCTGGCAAACACAAGGGCCCAGTTCAACCCCCGGTACTGCACACTGCAGTACCAAAGTTGGATCAGCTAGTGTATGCCTATAATCCCAGCACTAGGGAGGCTGAGATAGGAGGATCACTATGAGTCCAAACTCTGTAATGAGACTTGTACCAAATAAATAAAACATTTAAAAAAAGAAAAGCCAGCAGAATACAACATCTTCATGTCCATGTTTTCCAGCCAGGAAATGTGTATGTGATTCTCCAATGGGACTGGTATCTACTGGAACTCACTGGCAGCTCTATACCCACGACTCCACCTCTGGAGGGAGCCCCAATGCCCTTGCTATGAGACCCCCAAACTGCAGGTGCTCTTCTGACTTCACAGTTCCCAGCTAACAATTTTACGAGCTCAGCCTGAGTTTCCCTCTAAGACTGGGAACAGGTCTATCCCTCAGAGGGTAAAGGGCAGTGAAAACAATAAAGAGGGTCCCAGGTGAGCTCAAGTGAGACAACCCAGTACACAGCATCGTTTATTCACTCATTCAGTAAAGAGCAAGACTTTACCTCGGATACTTGAAATGGTCACAACTTCACCTTTGTCTTCTAGATGCAGTATGGATTGCTCTCTGTCACAGCCCTGATCACAGGGAACTGCTGTGATCCAAAGACCAAAAGTAGAGGAGGTAGGGAATGGGGCTGCGTTAGCTGAGATTTCTTCCTCTGTCTCATCCAAGGATTTATAGTCTCCCCCACTCTTTCTCCTCTCCTTTGGCTTGTCCTGTTCTCAGCTCATATGTACAACTGAACCTGGAGGGCACCTGACGTCCAGGCATTGTCCTGCAGACAGAAGTTGGGCCCGCTCACCTTCATAGAGGGCCACAGCATTAATCCAATAGTGATGAGGCTGCTGCCTAATTAGACAAGCGCAGAGATCATTCTGCTAAAAGGAGCAGAGCTAATAAATTTTTTACTCCATCTACTAATAATTTTCTCCTTTAAAAGGTAGTACTGACAAATAGGGGAACTGAGTCTAGACTTCACTGTGATCCACAAAGAAAAATGACATTGGGATGAGGGGTGGGGGTGCAGCGAGGGCAGGGGCCCTGGCTGTTCTGTTTACTGCAGTGTCCACCCTACCTGGAATGATGTCTGGCCCGGCTGGAAGCCTGGAAGGGCAGCCACATATCTTAGCATGACTAAGGGGCAGAGCAGGCATTTCTAGGCATCTTGAGACATGAGCTGGGCCTTGCAAGAGGAGAACCTGGAGAGCGCTGCAGGGCAGGCAGTCCTGCACCGTGCATGGGCCCACAAGGTGTGACTGCAGAAGTAAGAGGGCAAAGGAAGGCCATGTCTACTTCCCAATCACAAACTGGCCCTACTGGAGGAAAAAAGGACGTTAAAAGAAGTGCATAAATGTTTGAATGGGAAAGAGGGGAGTAGATAATAAAACATTTAAGTATCTAATGAAACTAGAGATGTCCTAGAAAAAAACACACGTGTAAAGTGCTTTGTGTATGATTTTAGGTGATAGTATGCTAATATGAAGGAGCTAATGATATCTAAAGAATGCTTCTGGGAGTTGGAAAGAGTATAAGGACCCATGCGGAGAAAGGAGGGAACCAAAACAGACAAGAGGTACCAGAGGGTACTGCCCTCTGCAAGTGTCCCCCAAGTCATATGCTGAAACCTTGCCCTTGATGCTGTAGTATTAGGAGGCTGGAGCTTAGGAGGTGATCAGGTTGTGAGTGCTGCCCTCGCCAATGGGATTAGTGACCTGAGAAGAAAGGCCTGATGGCCCTGCCATCATGTGAGGGCACAGCAAGGAGACATTGTCTGTGAGTAACCAGACACCAAATCTCCAAGCACTCTGATCTTGACCTTGCCGGCCTCCAGAACAATGGGAAATTATTCTTTGTTGTTCCTTATAAGCCATTCCAGTGATAGTGTTTGTCATAGAAACCCAGATAGACTCAGGCACTGGAATAAACCATTTCTAAAACATGACTTCAGACAACAAAATAATTGTTATTGCTAAGAGCATGGATCTTGTTTGAATCTCAGCTTTGCCACTTGGACAAGTGTTTTAACCTCATCAAGCCTATTTCCTTACCTATAAAACTGGAATGATATCTATTCCCAAAGGGTTGCTATAAAAACTGAGCAGAATAATGCATGGTAAGAGCTTGGTCTCGAGCCTGGCACATTTGCTTCCCCACATTTTAGCCACCATTGTTGTCATTTTTATTCCTGTCCCTTGCTTATAATGCCTTTAGTCTCCTCTTCTGACTGTCAGGCCCTTCAATAAAGGTTAGCTTTTAGAGGTTTTGTTATTTTGAAGTGATGCCTAAAGCAGGAAAATGCAAAAAGGTGAAGGTCTTCTCCTTAAGAAAGATAATGTCATCTTAGTTTATTCAAAAGAAATATCAAAAGGGGATGAGGAGTTAGGATAGTTCTTGAAGGCCAGGGCAGGAATGCAACACCTACACTTGCATGAGGAACTGTGGCTCTGGAGGAGAATAAAGAAAACAAAAGCACCCACCTCGTGTGCTGCTTTTATCTTCTTCAGCAAAAGAAATAACTATTGGTCTGATACATAAGTGGACCTGTTACCTGTAAATACATTTGACTGCAGACCTAGATGGTTGATGTCTTGGGCCTGAAAGAATTTGTAGGTTCAGTAGCTGAAATATTGCTGGTCATTGTTGAGAAACATAAGGAGTACAGGAGAGGCACAAGGACCAGAAATATCATGGTTTTCCAAAATCAAGGGTCTGGAAGGTCTTGCCTGATCTGACTGATAAAATTCTTAAAAGAGTAGGAAATAGAATGTGCATGCTTAGAGGATAAATAAGTGACTCGGAGTTAGCAGGGCTTCACCAAAAACAAATGCAAATTTAAAAGGATTCCCTTTTAGTAGGGTATTTTTTTTCCAGAATGTCAAGGGAATATAATTGATGTACAGTTTGACTTAAGAAAAACAACTAATGAAATCATTCCTTATACACTGTGGATACAATAGAAACATGGGATCCACAAAACAGTAAAGTCGTAACTTCAGTAATGTCCCTTAGAAGTACCAGTTGTTCCCAGTTGTCAAAAAAATCTCTCAATGGGAAGTCTGTGCACAAGTCCCCATGCTTGACTTTGTCCAGTGTATTTGTAAGTGACAGAGTTAAAGACAAGGGCCAGGGAGATAGCCCATTCTCCCAGTCAATGGGCAGCACAGGCCCAGCAGGCAGGGCAGATCCTTGGAGTAAGCCGCCTATCAAAAAGATGTCAGTATTGCATAAGAAGTGGGCATGCTGGAGAATCATGGTGTTCACCTTGGAGAGTAGGCTGGACTGCAGGGGCTATTGCTTTACAGTGTAGGTCAGCAGGTAGAGATGACCAGCTTGGTCATTGATTTCCTAAAGCCCTAAGCACATTTCTAAGCCTGTTAAGACTTTTGCTTCCCAATCCTCAGATACAGACAAGAGCACCTTTCAGTCATTTTTTGCAAATTGATTAAGAGGATGAAAGAGTTAATAAATATTGCAGTGAACTGAGACCAACTGTGTTGTTATTGCAACTGTCTTAAATATGAATTTCCTTTTGTTCATGGGGTAGGAAGAAGAAGTTCTCATTAGAAATGGCTACTTTTTTAAATTGCAGGGCCAGCAAAGGCAACTCAGGGGTGAAGTGTGCATCATGTGCTCAAAAAAAATAGTTAAGGAGAAGGTGGTTGCATCAGAAGTAAGACTTGGGAAATTTAGCCTTCCTTTGTGAGCCTCCGTTTCCTCATCTCCAGACTCAACCTTGAAGGCTTGCTGGGAGATCGTGTGTATGATCCCAGCACATGCGGGAGCCCTGAGAGGTGTCCCCTGCAGTAATCAGCCCCTCTCATAGCAGTGGGAACTTGGTGAGGTTCTGGGAGGCTTGTCACCTGAAATGGTTGCAGCCCTGGGGGACCGAGAACAAAAAGCCTATCCTCCTACCCAACCAGAGACAAACCTCGAAGGCACAATAGAGAAAGCAAGAATAAGAGTCCAAGTGAACAGGACACAGACTGAGTAGAGTACAGACACTGTCAAAAAACACTTTTTGTTGAGCTCTTACCCATAGAGAAGGTTCTGTGCAAAATCAGAGTCCGGAGGAAATCAGATTAGTGGGAGGGAGAGGAACATTCTCCTCCATTGGGCTGGTGAGAGAAACTGTGTCCTAGTCACTGTCTTGTCACTGGACAAAATGCCTAACCACAACTGAAAGGTAAAGAAGTTTATTTTGCTCACACTTTTAACCCCTGGTCCCTGACTCCAAGGCTGAAGAGGACTGCGTAGGGGAGGAGTGATGGGCAATTTTCTCAGTAATTGCAGCCAAAATGTAGACAGAGAAGGGAGGAGCCAGGGACAAGAATGGGCCCTTCCAGGTTCTCCCGCAGTGACCATCTCCAGGCAGGCTCCCCCTCCTAGCAGGATGTTCAGCAGCAGAAGTCATCTGTGGGTGAATCGCAGATGGCTGCCGTGCTCCCCTGAGCCAATTCTCCCAACCAAACGAGAAGTGGGGAGGTCATTCTACATTAAAACCATAAGAGGTAGGGAATCGTGGCAAAATTACCCAGTGTTGAGGAAACTGTGAGAAGCTCTGAGAAGGCAAGGGACCCAAATCAGCAGTGTCAGTCCCAGAGGCAGCGCAATGACAGAGACATCCAGGTGGGCCCTATGGGATTCATGTGGACCTGTCACATTATCTTGAATGATGTGAAGTCTCTTGTCCAGCATCCAGCCATGTGAACATCAACGTCATTCAGAGCCTAAATCTAAACATTATGCCAAAGTCCTTGTACCCCTGAGATTTCAAAGGATGCTACCGCACGCCTTTGGAGAGTAAAACAGTAAGTAAGTATACTCAAAAAATTTTATAGTCTGGAGATACAATAGACAGTAACAGATGGATCTAGATTTACATAAAATGACAGACACTGATTTTCTGAATGTGTGTGGATAAAATCAGCAACTAAAGTGAATCCCCCACCCATCCAGCCATCTCGAGTGGCTGAGGCTCCCAGTGGGAGATGCAGAGAGATGGAATGCAGTTTCTAAAGGTCAGGGTTAAACTCTCATTAGGTTTGCCCAATTCCCTCCAGATCTCCTGCCAGCATGGGCTCTTTCTCTGCAGGTTGCTTTAGAGGATAATAAGCTTAGACTTTCTCAGAGAAGCAGCTCTTGGCTTAACTCTTAGGTGGACCAAATGCCCCAAGCCATAGGGTCCTGGGTGCTGCCAGGGCCCCTGGGCAGTTGGCGCCCACCCATCAGTGGATGCAGGGGGTTGGTTAATCTGCACTCAGATCAGAGCTCTGCATTCTAAGAAGAAAAATGACACACTGAAGCATGTTCACAGATGAACAGTCTGGTGAGTGGGGCCCCTGACCAGGTTCTGCTGGGAAAGTTGAGGAGCAACTTCTGGTTGTCTTCCACTGTCTTCGGGGCTGCCATGTAAAGGATGGCATGAACTTTCCTGTGTATTCACAGTGTTCTCGGGCACATGCAGAAAGGGGTACAGATCTGGGCTTAGTTCTGAGGAAGACTCACAGTTGTGTCTCTGACTATTGGGTCATATGGACAAGTGATTATGGTAGGTCTTTCTTACTATAAGGCTTGGAGACTAGATGACCTCCTGGGAGGATTCCAGTTTAGACAAAAGATTGGATTAGGATATGCCTAAATTCCTTTCCATGTTTTAGATTATGTTTCTATGTTCACAGTAAATAGAACAGAAACTAAGGATTAGAGTTTAAGTAAAAAGAACTATTATGAATATGGACCACTGAGAGTTTCCATAAGTTTAGTAAATCATGGGTTTGGTTTTTAGGGTACTTGTGTTTTTCAAGTTCAGAAACAGCAGAATTATGAATCTAAGTCCCTGGTCAGACTCAGCTTCTGCTTTGGTGTTTAAAGATGCCTACCCTAATATGAGAACTCCCTCTTAATTTCAGTGGATGCTGTAGCTGCTTTGATTTCATGGTCCTACCCTCTTTGCCAGCTTTGAGATGATCACAGACACAGGGAGTGAGAGGTCCGCCTTAGTCGCTTTTTTCATTGCTGAGATAAAACACCCAACACCCAGAATAAAAAGAGGAAAGGTTTATTGTAGCTCACAGTATTTAGAGGTTCCACTTCACAGTTGGCTCATCCAAGGCACCCAGACATCACAAAGGAAAAAATAATTCATGGTGGGCAGAAGGCAGCAAAGCAGTGAAGTAGCAAGTGATGACAACAGCCCTCTCTGTGCTCCTTATAGTCTCTCCAGGCCACGTGCCCAGGATGGGCCTTCCCATCACCCACACTATTCCAAAGCAGTCAGTGGATTGGTCTAGCAGTCCCACACCCTTGACCCTAGTGTCATACATTTCATCCCAGCATCGCACGCTCTAGATCCAGCCACCTATGATGGCCTGAGGCTTGAGGAGACCTGTGGATACAAGCCATAACCACATCCAACCCCTCCACAGGTCAAATCATGACGCTGATCCCATCTGAAATGACAGCATAGATGTGTGGAATTGGACCCACGCAAGCGGCCACCTCAGGTGGCTGAGAGTCCCACTTCCTGGCTTTTCAAGGGTATACCCATGTCTGATACAGTGACTGATCCTCCTGGCGCTGGCCTGTGGGTTCTGCACTTCCCATCTAGACTTTGAACAGTCTGTGTGGCTCCCACAATAAGCCCTGAAGAGTGCCCCTACTTGGTTGGTTATCCTTACTCTCTTTCTTCAGTTTCTTTAGTTAGACTACTTTTATTTTAGAGGTTTTTGACTACTACTTCCTACCACTATCTTCCCTGAACATCAGTTTAGTACACTATTTATTAGCTGTGTGTGTGTGTGGGAAGAGACAGTCTCAGATTGAGAAACCAATGCAGGAGGTAATATTGAGAGGCTGGTACAGACAGCAGAAGATGGCATAATGGTGCCAGAACTCAGCCATTATAAGTTAGGCAGACTTCTCCTTAATTTGTTCTTCTTGTCCAACAGCTTTGCATTGGCTCCCTGTTCTTTCCCTGGCCTTCCTGAACTTATTTTTAACATGATGCCTAAGGAGTGGAGGCCTTGAAGTATAATTTCCAGCAAGTCACCTTTCCTTTCTGGGCCTCTGGCTCCTTGTCATTGAGCCTTCAACTGCCCCTTTGGGCCACACTGGGAAAGGCCATTCATTAAGGACGCACTGAGTAGTGACAAAATAGGTGCAAAGGGTCTGGGCTCCTTGCAAGCAAGAGAAAGGCCTTTATTAATCATGCCAGAGTCTTAAAGGTTTCAAGCATCTGTCAAAATTCAAGCATAAACTGGGTTCTGTAATTGGGCCCTTAGTATCTCCAGCAAGTTTTCTTGACACCTCTGCAGAGCAGTGGATGGATTAGACATGGTGTCAAGCCGTGAGCCTGTTAGCACACAAAGCAGAGAGATGCCAGAACTGGAGGCAAAAAGCAAAGCCTCCAGCTCTTCGCAAGCTCCGTAAAAACAAGTGAACAAGGATGCTCGGCTGTCACCAGGAATCAGGGACTAAGGCCAGTTTGGCAGCACTGCCATGAATGGTCCCACTGTCTTCCTGGCTGTCATTGTCTTGCCTCCCACCTTCCCCTGAAACTTTAATTACCTCCTGGACACTGTAGAGAGTCTGCTTACCGATGGTGAGGAGAAGGAAAAGGAGAGATGGCTCCAGAGAAATACAAAAGCCCATCAACCTTCTTGGAGACTGTGGAGGACAGAGTGGCTGTGTAGTTATAAAGATATCTTGGTGGGAAGATTACAAAAGATTTATTTTGTCCATTAGAACTATACCTCCCTCCAGCCTCTAGATTGCCAACACATTTGTCTCTCTGCCACTATATTCTGGGGCTACGCAGGGATTCTCCATGAAGCTCTGTTGTTCATCCAGTAGAAACAGGACCCCCAGCCTCCTCCATGTACACCTTGCCCTGCTCTGTTCTCGGGGGTAGTTCCAGCTGCCACACCCATGAGGGGAGGCAGTGGGGGTGGAGATCTCTTCAGAAAAGAGGAAAGAGCATGAGAATGGAGAAATATATGGGTGAAAATTATAGAAGAGATAACTGGATAGTTGCATTAATGTTTATTATATATAACTTTGCTTATGAAAATCCTCCTTGAAAGCATCTTTGGAACTTAGAAAGCATTTCTAAAATATGCCAAAAGAAGAAATGCCAGGTCTGGTCTACACTGTCACTCAGCATAACAAGTTTGTCTCAGAGTTCAAAGCCATGGGCTCTTCCTCTTTGTGTCTACAGGTATACCTGCCCATGCTGGGACTGCATGTACCTGTAAAAGAGGCCTTATCATTACTGACACAGCATGATGAATGCCAAGTGGGATTCGTCATCTGGGCCTTTGCTCCCCTGGGTGTTCTCTGAGTAGAGGGAGGCCTGTGATATGGGGACAAGGGTGGGAGGCAAGTAGGGGAGGCTAATCCAGCTAGAACTGCAGTGAGATTCTGGGGGTAGAGCTCAGGGGTAGAGCACTTGCCCAGGCAGGGGCCCAGATTATCTCCAGCACTACTGACTAAATAAGCAGTTAAATAAGTAAGTAAGTAGAATTGTGGTAGGAGGAATAAAGCACTCTGTGCTGGCAGTCTCTGTTCAGGGGTTGTCTGCAGAACTCTGCTCAGCTTTCTGATTGTTCAGGCATAAAAAGGAGACTCTCAA
>PVKA01039707.1:0-19295 GCA_004027165.1 Ctenomys sociabilis
TTTGAAAAAATCCTAACTAATAAGCAATCAGACAGAGGTCTACTGTCTAGAATTTATAAAGAACTAAGATATAACAGGGCCCTCAGATTTAAAGACCCAATTCAGAAATGGGCATCTGAGATGAATACACACTTCTCAGAGGACGAAATTAAAGAAGTGAACAAATATATGAAAAAATGCTCCACATCGCTAGCCATTCATGAAATACAAATAAAAACAACACTGAGATACCATCTCACTCCAGAAAGAATGGCTATCATAAGGAAATCAACCAACAACAAATGTTGGAGAGGTTGTGGGGAAAAGGGAACACTTCTCCACTTTTAATTTCTTGAAAAGTGTGCAAGTACATGATGCAATTTTTTCTACTTTATACAAATGGGAGATGATGGCTTCCTTAAGTAAGTGACTAAAGATACCTATCATTGTTGCCAGACAAAGAAAAAATGTTGCAATGGAGGCCAGGTAAATGACTCAGTAGCATAAGCACATCCCTGGCAAGTGCAAGGGCCTGAGTCCAATCCTCGGTTCTGAAAAAGAAAAGTTTTAATGTCAGGCAGACATAAAATCATAATCTCCAACTGTGTGAAGAGAAGAATATCATTCTCTAATATGGAAATGCTTTCAAAATTAGAATGGAGTAAAGAATTACAGTGAAACGGAAATTTATCAACTATTCCACTAAAACTGGTGTGTGATTTTTATCTTCTCAGGAAACTTGTGTAGTTACTCCCATGGGTGTTTTGCTGTATGTATAAGTTACAAATGATCTGGGCTCTAACAATCATGTTTAAAGAAGGAGGCATTACTTATCCTTAAACGACTGGTTTCTATTTCTTTGAAAGAGGGTAAGGTAAACAGATAAGAAGACACCTTTTATCTCACAAAGGAGTTCACCTTTATAGAGAGAAGCAAACAAGTGGCTTGGAGGAGTTTCACCTATGAAGAAGCTGCCAAGGCGCCTTTATTAGCTACTTAATCACCTAGGCAACTTTCCTTATCAGCAAGCCACACTGTATTTAAGATTTAATATAAAATTTCTGTGCTGACAAAGGATCTACAAAGTGTGGTACAAGGTTTCGGGGTAAATCCTGAGGGGACTTGAGTGACCTTGTCAGATACAAAAGCTACATTTCTTGTTATATAGGTCCTGCTTCATCTTGGTCTTAACCATCCAGCAGAAAAGTGTAGAAATGAAGTATGTAAAGTGAAGTCGTGTTAATATGCTGAGCTGTGGAAGGCGCAAGTCATCAGATTTGGATATTGCCAGTCCTGCAGATAACCCACTTCTATTGTGGACTACTGGACTATTTTAGAATGATTTGCTGAATTCATGCACCTACAATATTTAAATGGCAATGGAATACCCATATTTGACAAAAATAAACAAAAAGGGGATGTAAATGAAGGGCCATTTTGTATCTTTATATACAAAATAGTTAGGATAGATATGCAGCCACTTCCTGTTAGTTCAATGAGAAGAAAGATTTGTACTAATAGTGTTTGGACAGGATATCATGTCTGCATCCTGTGCTATGAATGATTATTATGAAGACAACAATATGCAATGTATTACTTGTTGTCACTCTCCTACCAACCTTTTTTGAAACTGTCTCATTGCAATTTTTTCTCAATAAAATTAATAAAAAAATTCTGTGTCTCTGAAGCTCACAAAATTCCAATGTTAAACTTGCACTCATCATCTAGCAGCCACAATTTGCACATCAGAAAAGGCACATTTATTAGTTTTCTTCATGCACATGAAAGAGAAAAGGTTGACTTAAATCTTCTTCCTACTCCCAGGTATCATATGGAAAGCATGAATGTAAATTATTCCTCTGATAACTATTTTTCTTCATCTGAGGCAAACAGTTGTTGCAAACTGCCTCAGCCTGATTTCTGGATGGAGGGATAGTCTGGGAGGGAGAGCTATTTTTAAAGATGACTCCAAACAAGTTGGAGAAAATTTAGGGGGAGTCTATAACTTACGAGAATAAGCGAAAAGTATAATATAAAGGGGACATATTCCTGGGGCTTGGAGTCAGTTTACACTGAGGAACCCTGGCAATGGTACTTTAGTTGCTATCAGTATTTACTATTCCTATCACCAGAGATCAGTCTCCAGAAAGGAATCCAGCTGCCTATCTGATCAATATTCTGCTTGACCATTGGCTTCAATGGGATTCACCAGAAAGTGCTGAGGAAATTTCTCCTCTGCTTTAAGTGTGGCAGCTGCTCTAAGAATGTTTAACTAGTTGGCACAGTAACCACCATCTGTTAAAGTTCTATGAGCAATAATTAAAAGCCTGAGAAAAATTCATTACACAGCACTTTACAAGTTTATAGTAATACTTTTAAATTCCACAACTTATCAAAGTATTTTTCTGTACACAAAAATGATATGTAGACCTAGGATGGGAGAGAGAAGGTTGGAAATTCTCCCTTAGGTTAAATATGTTTTGTTCCCCTAAGTGTGGTACTTTGGATATAGCTCATTCTAGTTTTACCCAGAAGTTTGATTTTTTCCACTTTTTCTCAGGTTTAGTACCCTGAGGAAGACTGTTTCCCAGCACGCTAACCTGGGACATGGCTTTTATATGTGTCCTCCTGCATGAGAGAATGCCAGTCTCATCTGACCTGAGACAGAGTGAGTGTTCTATATCTAAAATGACTTTTCTATGTTTGGCATTAGCACACACTTATTTTCTATAGGCTTAACTTAGTTGTTGGGTAGTAGAAAAAGTTTGATGGTTCAGAGTTTTTGTCTCTAATTTTACATGACTCCAAAAAAGAGTGAAAATACAAACTGGCAGGAAAAGATCAGAAATAAGATCAGAGAGAGGAAGTCTTTTGTTCTCATGCTAAGGTGAGCTATTGAAACAACTTGCCCATGAGTAATCACTCTCAGTCTGGAAACATGAGAATGGGAAATAAGAGCTAAGATTGTCTGCTTACAGTGGAAGATCAGCCCAGGAAGGAATCTGAAGAAGAACAACCTCGAGATTTCCTCTAGAGTGTAGAGGAGGATCAGGGCCAGTGTGTTGTAGTAAAATCTGTCTTCCAAGTCTTAAGAACAACCACTGACTTAGCATTTTTTTTAACTGGTAGAAGAAGTCCAGTTGTTTATTAATAGACATGTATATTTTCTAAATATGAACTAGATTTCATGGAAAAACCATCTGATAACACTTCATGTCAAAGTCCACTAGGAAGAACTTTAAATACTATTTTCTTCCAGCACTGCTAAGATAATGAACTACAGCAGCCAACAAGTCAAACAAGGAACACTAGTATATTCAGTAACTAGTCCAAATATAACATAAACAAGAAGAAAAATGTTCCATTAAAGAATCATCATAATGTTCCAAAGTTCTTAACTTAAATTTATCATTATTTTAAGAAAATTATATAAGAAAAGTGCCTGCAAGCAGGTGCAGGGGCCAGGTGGTTCAATCCCCAGGCCTGCTGTGCTGGTCCCACCCCTAGGGCTCGCTGAGCTGGCAATTGAGACTGGGCATGGTGTTGTGCATAATCCTAGCTCTTGGGAGGTTGTAAACAGGGGGATCACTACAAGTCTGATCTAGTAGTGAGACCCTGAACAACATGTAGACCCTTCCCTAAAAATAAAAAAGATAAATAAAAAATAAATACATTTTGGGGCCAGGGAGATGGCTCAGTGGAATGAACGCTTCCCTGGCAAGCTCAAGGGCCTGAGTTCAATCCCTGGTTCCACCAAAAGAAAAATTGCCTTTCGTATTTATAGGCAAAGCACAAGCAATTATGACATAACAGAAGAATTTGGAACATAAAAATTTTGATTGCCTAAGTGAATCCCAATCTAGAATCTATGAAACAAAAAATAAACTCTTATCTCAGTCCAAATATCTTGGTGAGACCTCCAAGTAATATAGGTTAAAGAAAAGCCCAACCTATGTGTCTGAAATACTGACTTGTGTTCTTTAAACTTGAGGAATGCATTCTAGGAACAACAGAGGTTAAGAGTAGGAAGAATTTCTTTTTTCTTTTTCATTTTTTTTGTGGTTCCGGGGATTGAACTCAGGAGCCTGGGCTTGCCAGGCAGGCACTTATTCTACTGAGCTATGTCCCTGGCCCCAGAATTTCTTGAGATACAGAAATATTCTGTCTAAAAGGGCCAGGAGGGGACTTGGAAATGGGTTGCCCACTGACCTCAATTCTTAAGGGTGTTTATTTGAGAAAAGCCACTAATTGAGGTGCGTTCAAGGTGGGCCTGAAGTATAATCAATCAATAAGATTATAATTAGGTAATATTGAGCCAATGGTGAAAAAAATCTCAGAATGAGTGTGACATAGGATAAAGCTATGGTCAACCAATAGGATTACAACAAGTGTAGTCACATAGGAAATATTGATTAAACAGGAATCAAATTGAGAAACAAGTTACATAGCAAGTGCACATGGGACAGACAAAGACTTTCCTGGAAAGAGTGTGTTGAGGAGGTTTGGTCCTCCACCCCAAGGTGACTGATGTCTACTTAGAACAACAATCAATGGTATTTATCCCTAAGTGTCAGGCAGTTGAGTTAGAAATATTATAGGCAGTCAGGCAGGGCTAGGCCCTCAAGAAGGGAATATGGAAGACAAAATGGCTTTGCAACTTTGGGAGAGAGAGAGACCCCAGGTGTGGGCCAGACCTCAAGACAAAAGAGTAAGCAAATGCAGCCACACATTTCCCTAAAGATAGGCTTCCAAGATTGATATTCTAAATGAGTCTCTCACTTTATAGAACCCTGGAAGTCACTAACATAGCCTTCTAGGGGAAAAGCTCCTGTTCTATATTCATGCTGGCTTGCCATGTTCGCTTGCTACATGAATTGCTTCCCCTTTTGGTTCTAGATTTAATCAGTTTTACCTGAGCAATGGTGCTTGTAATCCCATTAGTTGACCATAGTTTTGTTCCACCTCATGCCCACCTAGTGAGTTCCCATGTTTTTCACTTTAGACCTGCCTCAACTCATGGTTTTGCTCTATAAAATTCTCTAGAAAAGACAGCTTCCAGGGGCAACCCATTTAGGTCTTCTGTCTCTCTCTAGGACAGGAGTTTTTTTTCCCCTAATAAATATATTCTGCTCTTACCCTCTGCACTCTTGAAATTCATTCTTCAGTATTATAGAGCACAGAATCAATGATATTACTACCCTATAACATAACCAGTTGAGATTAATCTCAGTATCTGTCTGAATAACAAACATCTTAGACATAACATGGAATAGGTATTTTCCATCAAGTATTGATATGTTAAACTTTAAATCCCCATAGAATGTGAAGAAAAAATAAAAAAAATCAAGAATAGAAATAAACAATTACATACTTTTATGCAGACATTTAGAAATTGAACCATATACAGCATTGTAGCAGGACAGTCCTATGATTCTCTTGTTATCATTTATTACCCTTTTTTAAAAACAAACATTTACTTGAAGACAATATAGCAGTAAGTGATATGACATTAGAAACAGTAAACTTTTAGAAAACCAGAATGACAGGCATTCCAAGCATGGCCTTAGCATTATACATTGCTTTCCTCAGTGCTGTTGCTTAGTTCACAAGTATCAGCATATATACTTAGTCAGGGTGAGAATCCTACCAATTAACTGCTAGTTTCAAAAACCTGATGGAGATTCTCAGGTTTAACCATTTTGGGCATATAAATGTATGGTTTAGCCTGCCATGTTTCCTAGCTTTTCTCCTTGCCCTCTCTTTGTTATTTAATTGTATTCTGTAGGGTTGACAACTTAAGTTTGGAGACCAAAAATTAGAGAAAAAGAAGGGCTACAAGGATAGCCAACATTTTTGCCCTAGCTTTTCAAGGTCAGTGAAGACTGTACTGGGACATAAGAGAACCTGTACTGTAACATCCGGTAATTCAGTGGTGACCCAAATTTTCTTATTAAGGAGATTATGGGACAACAGAGGACAGTGATCAATGATATATAATGCATCTACAGAGAGTCACATGGAGAGAAGACATTCTCTTAGGCTTTCAGAGAGAGCAAAGTGGTCAAGCCATGGCCGTAACTCATCCACATGGCTAACACTGACAAAGGATCCACAAACTGTGATATAGGGTTTCAGGGTAAATCCTGAGGAGATTTGATTGAACTTGCCAGATACAAAAGTTACATTTCTTATTATATAGGTCTTGCTTTATCTTGGTCTTAACCATCCGGCAGAAAAGTATAAACATGAGGTATTAAAAAGTAAAGTCATATTAATATGCTGATCTGTAAAAGGCTCAAGTCAACACCTTCTGACATTGCCATTCCTACAGATAACGCACTACTGCTATGGACCATTGAATTATATTGGATTGTTTTGCTAAATTTATGCACCTATAATATTTACATGACAATGGAATACCCATCCCTGACTAAACTAAATAAAAAAAGGGATACAAATGAAGGACCATTTGTGTCTGCATATACAAAACAGTTAAGATAGATATACAACTACTTTATCTTAATTCAATGAGAAGGAAGATTTGTACTAATAGTGTTTGGACAGGATATCATGTCTGCATCTTGTACTATGAATAAGCACTAAGAAGAGAACGATATTCAATGTACTAATTATTGAAACTGTCCTAGTAATCGGTTTTTAAACTGTCTCATTGCTATTTGTTTCTCAATAAAATTAATAAAATAAAGAACACAAACTCAGCCCAAGTATCTCTCAGTTTGGAAATTTCATTTTCCTAAATGATAGGGCAAGTATATGGGTGAGTGGCTCCACTTTTCATTGATGTTTGGCCTTTAGTGAATGTACCTCCAGCCACAGTTGTCTTTTTCACTGACCTTTTGAGGCCTTACCCCTGTCTGACTGCCTATAATATTTCTAAATAGCTATCTATAATCCTATAATATACTGCATAAACATGGTCAACTTGGATTGGGGAGATAGCTCAGTGGCTTAAGCCACTGCCATGTGAATGCAAGGTCTGAGTTTGATCCGTGGTACCAAAAAAAAAAGGTCAACCCTCTTAGAATCACTAAAACTCAGCTTCCTCATCTTTAAAATGGGTCTAAGTTGATTCCTCACAAAATTTCTGCTAGAACTTAGTCCAGATAGTGCCTGTTTTAAACAAATAGACAGTAAAACATTCTATTTTTTCAAACCAAGATTAAAAAGAGAAACAAGTTTTGTTATGTACAAGGCCTCCAATAATCTTTAATGAGATGGGCATTTCACCTTTGTGGTTCTCTTTCCCAAAATTTATAGTCCTTGTCTAGTTATGAGAATGCATCAGGAAAAATCAGATTGCATGATTTTATAGAATACCAGGCCAGTACTTTTCAAAGTTATGAAGGTTTTGAGAATGAAGGAAACATTTAGAAATTGACAATGTAATGGAGGCTGAGGCAACTTAATGTCAGACCCTGTCTCAAAATAAAAATTAAAAAAAAATGGCTGGGGATGTAGCTCAGTGCAAAAGGCATTGGGTTCAATCCTAGTACTGTAAAATTAAAAAGACAGACAGACCAGGGGAGACTAAGGAGATGTGATGGCTATGTAGTATGATATCCTGGGTTGAAAAAAGACAGTCGTGAAAAAACTGATAAAAATTAAGCAGTCTATAGTTTAACTAACAATAATGTACCAAAATTGATTCCCCAATTTTGACAAAAGGATCATTGTTATGTAACATGTTCAGGTAAAGGAAAGGTTAGTGAAGAGTACATGTGAATTCTCAGCACTATTTTTAAAATTTCTATGTTAATCTAAAATTATCCCCAATTGGAAAGTTTATTAAAAGACATAATAGTTTCAATATTCATTTAACAGGATGTACAGGACCTTAACTCAATTATTTTTTGGAGATATGCACTAAAGAATAACATTCAAGAACAAATTGAATCCCAGCTGATGTGCTTACAAGCTTGTGCTCCTGAGCAAGTGACTTAACTGCTTTGTGCTACAGTTAACCCTTCTCTAAAATGATGGTGATAATAGCAACTACTTCATAGTTCAATCAAAGTTTGGTGTTTGTTAATGAGTAAACGCTTCTTCAATGTTTAGCACTAGTGAATACCATGTAAAAGTGTTATAGTTTATATCTAAAGTGTTTCTCAAAGGCCTATATGCTAAAGAGTTGGACATCAGACTATGGTGCTACTGGAAGGTGATGTAACTTTTGAGAGGTAAGGTTTAGTAAAAGGAAAGTAGGATATTGGGAGCATTCCTTTCAAGAAGGATTTTGTGATTCCAGGCCCTTCCTTCCTCTCTCTCTCTCTCTTTGCTTCCTGGTCACCAGGACTTAAGCAGCTTTGCCCCACCATCTGTAGCTCCCCAATTGATATTGGGATGGATCTGTGATGAAAGAAGATCTGTGTGTCACACATGGGGAGAGAACTGATACTCACTCTGTTTATTTTGGGACTGTTCTGTCTTATGTATTCAATGAGAACAAAGGCTTTCCTTGAGGAGTCCCAAAAATAGTTCACGAAAAGTACATGTTCTACTTGAGCTGATAGCCTTGGGACCAGCAGAGCAAACATACCCACATCCTATAGCTTTAAGCCTGAGGCCTTCCTCTAAGTCATGCCATGCTTGTCTTAAGAGTCCTTAGCTGACCTTTCAGGACAGGCTGGATCTATAGTTTACATGCAAGGTGCTTCATATACATATTTTCAGTGGTGACTCCCACAATCATGCATGCTTAAATCATGAACCAAAGTAAATTTTTTTCTCATTTTAAGCTATATCAGGTATTTTACACAGCAATGGGAAGTTGCCTAATACAAGTATTTTTAGAGGTCAGGAAAATGGCTCATTGGTATAAGTGCTTCCCTGAAAAGCACGAGGGCCTGAGTTTAATCCCTGGTTCCACAAAAAACAAACAAACAAACAAAAACAACTAGTATTTGTTAAATGAACTGTCATGCAATATTACTACAAAACAATGGTCCTGGATGAGTCTTACTCGTGCAGCACTCATCATGTACCTGTATCAACACACATAGAATGAGTCATATAACATAGCCAGGATACAGTGCAGGGCTACTTATGAAACTAGCAACCTGTCAGATAACCTTCACAATCATAGGAAGGTGGTGAGAGGAATTATTTTTAAATAATAAGCTCCTTTCAGAATCCCTGAGACTTGCAGTTTTTTCTCTCTGACATATATACCTTGATGGTAAGTGTGTATGTCAGAGAAAGAGCCACAAGACACTGATGTGTCCAGTGAAGTTGATATAGTCCTTCCTCCACACATTTGCTTGAGTAATTTCCATCCTTCAGTGTTCACCCTACCTCACGATTGATAGTTTTCTTTAGTGCTCTTGTGTCTACATCTGACTTTCCTCTGAACTCTTTCTTAATTCTTTGTTTTGGTCCCTAGAATACGATGTTTTGTGCATTTCAATCTCTTTTCAACTAGGTCAGGCACTGCCCTTGCATCTCTCACAGGACTGTATCCTTGTTCCCCTGCCACAGCAGGAGATGAACCCACAATTAAGTGTTTAAGACAGAACAGAAAGTCCACTTGCTATTAAATTAATCAAATTCTTACTATATCTTGTGTTTAAGGTAAGAGAGTTCAAGAATGAGAGTTGGGTCATTGTCTTTAGGAAACCTACAGCCTTGAATCAAAATTTTATGACTTAAATCTATAATGACATTTACCTCTAGTTGGGGTTGAATGGGACAAAGGAAAAGAACAAATAAGGCATTGTTTGACTTTATCAGTAATGGCTTTTTATACAAAATGTAATTTTCTGAAGAAAAAGAAAAATGTCTCCCAGTGGGTCTAACAGTGAGGCAAAGGTGGGGGAGGCAGTTAGAGATAATTGAGAGAGTGAGAGTGAGAGAGAGAGAGAGAGAGAGTGAGAGAGAGAGAGAGAGAGGCAGGCAGATAGAGAGAGACAGAGAGATAGAGGAACAGACAGACACACACACAGACAGAGAGGAAAAGAGACAGAGACACAGAGCAACAGAGACAGAGAGATGGGGAGATAGAGACAGAGAGAAACAGACACAGAAAGAGGGAGAGAGAGAAAGAGAGACAGACATAGAAACAGAAATCCAAAGACAGACAGAAACAGAGAGAGAGAGATGAGAGAGAGAAGAAAGACGAAGAGAAGAGGTTAGGGAGAGTAGTAAGAAAAGAAGAAAGATTGATTCTTTATCAAGTATTTCTATTTCCTGTACTTTTATTCTTGGCCCTCAATTTTTTTTTTTAAGTAAAAGCTTCGATGTCATTGGACTGCTTGTATAATCCAGAGAAAAGCATGTAAAACAAAATGAATGTGCTGTGTTCTCAGAGTTCTAGACTATAGCTTTGTGTGAATGACTGCTGTCTACACAGAGTCCCCAGCAGTGAGTGAATTACTGGTGATAGATGAGGCGGCTAAGCGATACATAGCACCTAGGCCTCACAGTCTAGGGATGAGACAGGTAATCAATGAGCAAGCAGGTACATACATAACTACAGACTTGATAATGGGGAGCAAAACAAGAGTAATGAGGTAAAGAGTTTACTTTAGACTTGGGTGTGGCACATGACTATGGCTTCTCTGGGAAGAGAATATTTAAGCTCAGACATAAAGAATGAGTTGCTAGCAAATCAAAACTCAGATTGCACATTGCGGAAAGTGTTCTAGGTGATGGGAGCAATGAAATAAATATTTCTTTTAAAACTAAGGGTGCATGAATGGAAACAGGCAGTGTAGGAGACACTGTCTGCTGAGCCAGGTTAAATGTCACAGGTGGTTGGCGACAAATGAGCAGTTTTCTGTGTCTCCAACAAGAAAATTGAACAGAAAGCTTCTGGAGCTTCAAGGCAGCCTGTAGCAAGAGACTTGGGGATGAAACAACTAATATTGAAAAAGAAAAAGAAATAAACCACAAATAGGGACTTGGAGAAGTTTCTCTTTATACATGTGTTATTTTGTTTTATTTTTTAGACTTCAGAAATCTTTTGCTGAGTACAAAGCAAGAAATGGGATTAAAAATATCATACAGAGTGAAGGGAGGCTAAGGAAATCAATATAAAAATGCACATAGCTCAGTGATGAACTAGACTTTTCAAAGTTACTGTTTATACCTAAGGCAATTTTAGAAGTGAAATCTTACCCAAAAAGTGTTTACACAGCATTGAAAAAATATTGAAATAAGCCGGGCGTGGTGGCGCAGGCCTGTAATCCCAGCACTCGGGAGGCTGAGGCAGGAGGATTGTTGTGAGTTCGAGACCAGCCTGAGCTACAAAGTGAGCTTAAGGCCAGCCTGAGCTGCATAGTGAGACCCTGTCTCAAAAAAGACAAAAAAAAAAAAAAAAAAAAAGAAAAAATATTGAAATAATTTTGATTATAAAAGCTAAATTATCTATGCAAAATCTGTACAGCAGGGACCTGTTTTCAGCAGGTAAGCCTATTTACAAGTAAGAATCTCTTACTTTTGTTAAATAGTCCTGTTTTGTTTTTTTTTTTTGGTGGAACCAGGGATTGAACTCAGGCCCTTATGCTTGCCAGGGAAGTGCTTATTCCACTGAGCCATCTCCCTGGCCCCAAGGGAGGCAGTCCTGTTTTAATAGAATGGCTAAGTCACATTCTTACAGAGCTAGTCTATAAGGCCTCAGTGCTCCCATAGGCACTCCAGGTGGACCTGCATCCACCAGAAAACTATTTACACTGCCCTCTACACATCCCCCCCCCAAGAATGTCTTGAAAGGAGGAATTATAGCTCATTCAATTTTATATCTACAGTGACATTTAGTAGGCACTCCATGTTAAAATGCATGAATGTTAAAATAAAATTATTTTATACCATTGTTAATATGTCAAAGATTACCACCTCTACCCATTTCAAGTTAAAAACACCAAACTGCTACCAAATTTACTGTGGTTTTCATAATATAGTGCTTTGGGGACTTTTTAATGTGAATAAAAAATACCCTACATTTACTAACTTTCAGAGTAACTACACAAATCTAGCATTTTTCATGTAACGGAAAACTTGCTTGAAAATTACTTCATTCTTTTTCTCTTTTTCAAAAGTACATCTGGTAGGGCCAGCTGCTTCTCTCAGAAGGACTGCTTTGTTTTGGACCAAACATTCTGGTTATATCATATCATTATAAAGTTCTGGTTTTTCTTCTCTTTATTTGTGGAACTGGAAAATGATTCATTTTGCTTTTCTTCCTCACAAATTCTCTTTGGTCTGTCTTTCCAGCCATTGCAGTTGCTAGTCATGTTTTCTTGTCAGACTTAGGTTTTCTATGGAGGTGCTCAATGTCCTGAAGAGACATCTACCCCTGGGTTCCTCATCACTGTCTATTTCAATATATTTCCTCTTTTGGGCCTTCCCTGGGGCAGCAGTGAACTCTTTCCTTGTTGGGGCCATACTGATTTTCTGGAAGTCTTCTTGAGTCAGGACCCAACTGCTGCTGATGGCTGCAGCTTTGGCCCTCCGTTCCTCTGTGGCCATGTTGCTCATCTTCTGGGAGATCTCTTGTTGTTCTTCATCAGAAGATTAGTGTACATCGACCCATTCATAGACCCATTCACCATCAGCCTCTTCCTCTTCAATGAGATTGGTACTGTCCCACACATCTTCATTTTCAGCTTCCTCTTTTTTCTCAACTTCCAGAACCTCTGCTCTTTATTCACCATATTCTTGTACTTTAGCTTCTACAGAAGCTTCTGTAGGTTTGCCCCAGCTTTTCTTCTGTAACATCTGAGGATTCAGCGTCCAGAAGGGTGGATCAAAGTTCTCGAAGACAGCATTACATTCTTTTCTTTGTGCATCTTATACTGAGCCAGGTCTTGGCAAAGTTCCTCAGACATGGTTAGAGGACACTGAGCTCTTATCTCCCTTATAGTATTGATACCAACTGTCATGACTTCCCCAGAGTTCTTGTCAGTCACAACATTATTGGCCACCATTCTGAGCAATGATTGAATTATCTCTGGAGGTATAAGGTGATGAGAAGCTCATGCAGCAAATAGAAGAACCTTTGTTAGTTCTCTCTGGTGGAGCTGCAGAAACCTCTGGAGAAAGGGGTATAAATTGAAGAGGAAAAAAGCTCATGGATTCTCATCAATCTAGAGATGAGGTTCATCCTCACTTCAAACCTCTTCTTAGAGTTCTCTAGCTGTTGGAGTAGTTTTTCTGAAAAATCTTGGGGTTCATGAATCAAGTGAATAGCTGAAAAAGTAAACACCTCAGGCTTTTTCTTCTTTTGCTTCTTGAGCACTTTCATTGCCTTTTCTTGTTCTTGGAGCTTTTCTTCCTTGTAGCATATTGCACAAGCAAGTCTCTTGCTGTGGGTCTTTCATCCTCAGATGAGTTGCTATCTTTTTTTCTCATCTTCATCTTTCCCAAGGAAAAATGTTGGAGCAGCAACCAGTATTGTAGTGGTTGGAGAATCATGCAGTTGTGATATTATTGACAGTTTTGGTATCATTCCAGATGTTCATCTGATAGAGCTCAATCATCACATCCAGAGACATCTTAGCTGTATTTGCATTGCTGTCTCTCAGCATGGTGTGCATAAAATTCTGTAGTACTATGTTCACTTTATTTTCTTGTGTTTAGCATTTATGTTCTTAATATCTGTAACAATATATATGTATAAAATCATTTGCCAAAGCTTATCACAGCAATGCAGAAATTCGAAGAACAGCTCCAGCAGACTTGATGGACTGCTGAGATTCTTATTTCTCAGAAACACCAAAGCTTTGCATAATGTCCTGCAAAGATCTTGATCTAAGACAGAGCGATTGCAGGAGAGAAGATCTTTGAGCTCTTGAGGAAAGTTACTCAGATGTTCTGGATAAGAGTGACCAATCTGTGCCATAAACATCACCAGCTCTGCCAGTTCTTTGCTCAATTTATTTGGTTGTAACTTGAAAATCTCCACATTGGATTGCCAATGATTATACTGCTAGAGAATCTTCTTGATATAAGTCAGCAGGTCCCACTTGATAAGATTCTGTAACTGCGGCAGGTGCTGGGCAACTGGTTGTTGTTTCTGCTGTACATGTTGGTTGCAGGCTGGCTCTTCACAGAGTAGTACTAGAAAAACTTGCACTACGCTGCAGCTTCCAAACTTAACTTTATTTTACTTTATTTTAGATTGAAGGCCTACATGACATCGAGAACTTTCTGACAGTGTGGAAATTCCATCAATATCCCAGTGTTAACAATTTTTTATAATCTTCTTTTTCTCTGGTGGGGCTCACAGGAAAACCCTTGAATGGAAGTCTTGAAAAACAGCAAATTAACAATAATTTCTCATATACTGGGTTTTGTCTGCTTGTGACAGCAAAGAAGGAGGACCTACAAGCTTAGGTCCCACAACTCAGTCAATCCTGAGAAAGCTGAAGCTCAAGCCAAGTGTGGGCTGACAGCTGCTGAAAGAAAGAAAAGCAGCTGGATGTCTGGGTTTGTAGAAGAATCCTCCAAGGCCAGGAAGGACAGGATATTTGGAAACATGATGGGGAAATTGAAAGGATGAACAGGGTTTTACAGTTTATCAGAAGGCCACATGGGTCTTCTACAAAATCACCTTCTTTCCTTCATTCCTGACTATCTTCCAGGTATTACATAGTTTCTAATTGGTGGTGCTGTCATCACTATGTCCTTTAGTTCATTGGCTGGTCATGATCTCTCCAAACTACATAAGCTATTTTCAATCATGGCTGTCAATTAAAGTTTCTCAGACATTCTTCAAAATTATTGTCTTTAACTTCTAAAAACTATCAATGCCATGATGCTGCAGGCAGCTGAGTTAGATAGAAATATAATAGGCAGACAGGGCTAAGACCTCAAGGAGCCAATATAGAAGACAAAATGACTTTGTAACTTTGGGAGAAATAGACATCCCTGCAATGAATCAGACCTTAAAATAAAAGGTCAAACAAATATATACCTCCCTAGGGATAGACATCAGGGGTTGATATTCTAAATATGACAACACTATGTATTACAACAAATACTGTAAAATTCATATTACTTTATTTAGTGAAATTCTGTATCACTATTTTTGTTTTAGTTCTAATTTGTCCTCTCTTTAAAAATAAAATAAAATAATAGGTCTTTCATCTTGAGCTAGCCCAGAAGAGTCACTAACCCAACCCCCTACAGGAAAAGCTGTTCTGTATTCATGCTTGCTTGCTACATGACTTGCTTCCTCATTTGGTCCTGGATTTAGTCAATTTTACCTGAGCAATTGTGTTTGCAATCTCACTGGTTTACTGTAGTTTTGTCTCACCTCATGCCCACCTACAGAGTTCCCATCTTCTCCACATTGGCCTGCCTCACCTCATGGTTTTACTCTAAAAAGTCCCTAGCAAAAAGGCAGCTTTGCAGACAACCCACTTGGGTTGCTTCTGGTTCTCTCTTGGACATGAGCTTTCTTTCCTCCAGTAAATATATTCTGCACTTAACCTCTGTTGTTCCTAAAATTCAGTTTGGTTTTAGAGAACATGCACTCAACCCAGGTATCTTTCAGGTTGGGAGTTTCATTCCCCTATATCATTGAGAGTAAAAAAAGGGCAAGGAATTGTTCTAGACTAAATGAGACTTAGGGAACACTATAAGTAAATGCAATGCATGGACTTTGTATTAGGTGTAGTGGAGCAGAGAGAAATCCATTACTGGGATATGTAAAGAAGAAGGATATGCATTTTATTTGGAAGAATGTCTTTGTTTCTAAGAGATACACACTGGAAGGTTTAGGGCTGATTATCATGATGTTTGAAGTAACTTTCAAATAGCTCAGTAAAATATAATACATAGAACTATTATATATTATATATGCATGGTATATTTGTATAGTTAGTTGTGTGTTTGACATGTAAAGCAAGATGCAAAATGTTAATTGGTGAACCTGGATAGAGGTATGGGTATTAATTGTGCTAGTCATAAGAACTTTCTGTAGGTTTTAATTTCTTCAAAATATAAAAGAATAATGGAATGCTACTTGGTGAAATGTTTTTGAAGTGTGCATGCCTATATTACAGCCTGAAACTGATTGAGTTTTCCGGGGTGCAGTGTAGGCTGGGAAGCCATATATTAAAAGTTTGTCCCAAGACCACAGCAAAGAAGCCCATTTGGAAAACATAATTTCACACCTTCTTGCACCTTCTTTGGTTCTGTCCATCTTTAGGACCCACATCTTTAGGACCCACATCTAGCAAAGTTCCAGCTGAGCATGGCCCCAAGCCTCTGTAAAGCGGACTCAGTCAGGGAGTGGAACTAGTGAAAAAAGCAAATGGAAGTTTATCTTGGGGCACTCCAACACTTCATAGACTGTCATCAAAGAAACTGAGAAGGAAGGTGTTGGTTTCACACAACACCTCCAAGAAACTATAAATTCTACCTCTGAACTCTCATTGAGAGAGAAGGAAGAAAAGAAACTGAGAAGGAAGGAAGGAAAGGCCAGGAAAGTTGAAAGGAGACCTCAATGTGGACTCAGTGGTGGACAGACAGAGATGACAAGTCACTCTAGGTGTGCCTGGCTAGAGGTTCTACAAGAATCAGGAGAACTAAGTTGTCCTGTTAGTTCAGAAGTTGGCCATTTGTGCCAGGGACTTTCCTAGCAAGGCCCCTCTTCTCTCCAACAGATGGTCTGTGCCATAGGGGTGGCTGGCTTAAGACACTTGAAATTTCTGACAGGAGAAATTTCTTTGCCAAAAGCAAGGTTTCTGCGATGTAGGTGCTATCAGTTCCGTTACCCAATCCTTGAAAGGTTAGCAAGTCACATTTTTTACCTTTGCTTCCTGTTTCCTCCTGAGTTCAGAGGTAGAATTTATAGTTTCTTGGAGGTGTTGTGTGAAACCACATCAGGGGAAAGTACATCCACTCATCATCTGGAGTTGGGGAGAGTAGATCCTAAATTTCGCTCTTTCTGGCACCTTGTGGGAATGAAAGTACTGTCATAGGGAAGAAAGGTGAAAATCTACCATCCTTTTTTTCACTAATTCTGTCAATCATTTCTCTCACCTGCCTCCCAAGAAGTATGTTGGCCCCTAGCCTGAAGTTATTTCAAACTTTAGCAAAGTCCAATGAGGCTGGCATTTTCACAAAGAAAAATGAAACAAAAAAATAAGAACACTTGAACCGCACATTGCTCACTCTAGTTCATCCTTTTCATGGTAGGCTGAGTTGGCATTCGAGAGCACAAATCTCACTCTGAAACTGAGGGTATCATATTTTTCTTTTCCTGGCTGGCTCAGTCCACCCTGAGGGCAGGACTCTTGAGACTGTGGTGCTGGGGACTGAACCTCCATCCTCTGCTCCTGCCTAAGCTTGCCTCACTATCTCGACAGTCAAGGGGTCAGAGCTTTCAAATGGCTTCCTCTTGAATGTATGAACAAGTTGAAATTTAAAACATATATTAGTATATATTTGCAATGCATAATGAACATATTCATCTTGGAATATTGGTTCATACATGTATGGCATCTTGATCCTTCTTACTTCCCTTTCCCCCTTCAAATTTTAAACAGGAAGGGCCAGCCAAATAGCTCAGCAGATTAAAGTGCCTGCAAGCAGGCACAGGGACCAGGGATTCAATCCCCGGGCCTCCTGTTCTGGCCCCGTCCCCGAGTTGTGCTGAGATGGCAATTGAAACTGTGCGTGCTGGCACGCACCTGTAATACCAGCTCTTGGGAGGCTGGAAACAGGAGAATCATTATGAGTCCGATTTGGTACACCCTATAGACCCTTCTCTAAGAATACAAACAAACAAACTCTAAAAGTAAAATATTTTTCAGTTGTACAAATAGCTCAGCAGGTTAAAGCACTTTCTTAGGCAAAGGCTGGACAGATATTTGGCAAATGCAAGGACTGGGGTTCGATACCCAGCGTGTGATCCTGGCCCCGCCCCCAGGGCACGCTGAGACAGTGATTGAGACTGGACGTTGTGCCACAGCTCTGTAATTTCAGCACTTGGGAGGCTCTAAACAGGAGAATCACTATGAGTCCAATCTAGTAGTGAGACACACACCCTGTAGACCCTTAAAATACAGAAAAAAAGAAAAATTTTAAACATAATATACAAGACTGAAATCTGATGCCATCATTTGCTTCCTTTTCATACACTCTATATCAGCTACTCTTTCTCTCTGCTTACTATCAAAACAAGTCATTCACTTTGGCTTTTCTCACGTTTGGCCCCCCATGAAGTACTCAAGTGTTGCAATTTGTTACAGACTCCACAATAGTTTTGTCTTAGCTTAATCCTAGATGTGAGTGAACTTCTGATTCTCTCTGTTTACTTCCTTGGTTTCAAATTGAGGATACCAACAGAATTGCTGGGAGGATCACATGAAAAAAATCTGTTCCAAGAGCCCAGCAACAGGGCCTGGCACAAAGTCAGCACATATGAAATGCTTGCTGTTATTCAACAAACACTGGTTGACTCGCTGCCTGGTAGAGAGGCCTGTTTTGTTGTTTGCTGCTATTTTCTTGGTACTGAGGTCTTAACCCAGGATATTCTCACTAAGCTACACCCATCCACATTGAATTAATTTTAAGGGTCTTGATAAGTTGCTGAGTTGTCGAAGCTAGGCTCCTGCCTCAGGTGCTTTAGGTACTGGGCTTGCAGTCATGTACCATCATGCCTGGTTTGTGGTAGGCCTTTATATCTGTGATGGTTAAGCTTAGTTGTCAACCAGTTGAAGAAACTCTTGGAGTGACGACTGGATCATTCGTAGCTGAATGAGCTGTTGGGGGTAGAGCCACTTGAAGGTGGGTCACTGGCAGCATGGCTTTGGAGGGTTTATCTCTCTTTGGCTTTCTTTCCAGTCTGCTTTGTTTCCAGCCACTACAGAGTAAATGACTTTCTTCACTATATTCTCCTTCTATTCCAGTTGTCTTGGAGCTGGTTGCCCTGACAATGAAATCATGAAACTTAAACACCTCTTTGTTTAAATTATAGGTGTTGGCTATTTATTTTGTCCCAGTGATGGGAAGGTTAATAAAATTTTCATTACCAGCTGTTTACTGTCTAGTGGAGAAACAAGCACAGAATGAGAACTTTATAAGACAAAAGGAAAATAAGAGAAGAGCTATGTAAGAAGGAGCAACTTATGGGGTGCTTCCCACCTTTTCCTTAGCTGTCTTGACTTCAAATGTTCCCCCAAATTCAATTATTTGCCAGGCAGGCTTGGGAAAGATAAGATATGCTAAACTGTTTCCATCCAAGTGTGGTGGCACACACTTAAAATCTCAGCACTCTGGGAGGCTGAGCAGGAGGATCACAAGCTTGAGTCCAGCCTGCACAACTTATTGACTATGATTTCATGAGATTT
>PVKA01039708.1:0-19274 GCA_004027165.1 Ctenomys sociabilis
TGGCAAGATAAGTGTTTAACTTTCACTTTGCAGAGTTCTCAATTCTTTTCTGATCTTTTACATTTAAGTTTTTATGAGCATAACTATTAAAATGTTCTTTTTTCTGTATGTCTTTTAGACATGAAGGAATTTTTGCAAGAGCAGCGTGACTGACATTATGAAGGCCTGTACTGAAGACAGCAAGCTGTTAGTACAGACCAGATGCTTTCTGACAGGCTCGTTGTACCTCTTGGAAAACCTCGATGCAAGATAGCTTTTCAGTGCTGCACATTTTGGAATTCTGCACATTCGTGGAGTGCAATAATACTGTACATCCCCTACCCACTCCCATTCAACTTGTTATTTTTTTTTAATGTAGGCATTATTACTACTTAAATCTTTCTCAGTCATATTTGAAAAAGTAGAAATTGAGTTACAAATTTTTTTCCTCAAGATGTCTTTTAAAACTGTTTTGCTTTTTTAAATTAATTTTTTTTTAATAGTTTAAAGTCAATCTTTTGGGGAATACAGCTGAAGTTCCCAAATACTTTATAAAGTTGATCAGACATCTCTAATTTGGCCATGTTCGATTTATAGTTTTCAAAATATTGCTGGTTATGAAGAGTGTATTACATAAGATTATTGGGTGGGTCCAATATGCAGAGTACTCTACCATTTGTGTGTATGTGTGTATGTGTGTGTGGTATCAGAGAACTAACTACAAAACCAACTGCTTTTTAAATCCTATTGTGTAATTCAAGTGTCTTGCCTTGACCAGTCTAATGAATTGAATTAACTGGGCCTTTATACTTAACTAAATAAAAAAACTAAGCAGATATCAGTTAAATGAAAATGTTTCAGTTTATTGCTTAGTGTACCTGTTAACATTATTTTAAATAATCGTTTAATTTTTTGTTTTTAATTTATAGACTCTCCCTAAGGGACAAACTTCAGATTCACACACAGATAACAGCTTCATTTACCATTTTTAGGATAAGTAAAATTCATCTCATTACATAAAATTTCACTTTAACCTCTTTACAACATTAATATTGTTGGATGTGGTGATGCACACCTATAATCTCAGCAACTGGAGGCTGAGGCAGGAGTATTGCTGTAAAGTCAAGGCCAGCCTGGGCTACATAATTCAAGGCTTGCATGAATTATATTTGGTATTATTCTCAAAACAAAAACGGAAAAACTCCCAAAACATTACCATTAAGTGAACAAAAATCTCCTGTTAAATAACCTAATTTGTCTAGAATGTAACTGTCTGTCCGTCTGGCTGTCTCGCTGTCTGTCTGTCTGTCTATCCGTCTACCTACCTACCTACCTACCTACATCCATGTATTTATGAGTTAGGGCCTTGCTTTCACAGTTCAGAATGGCTTTGAACTCACTGTATCCCAGGCTAGTCTCAAACTTGTAGCAGTTCTTCTGCCTCAGTCTTCTGAGTGCTATTACGATAGATATCTGCCACTGTACCCAACAAGAATTTTATTGTATTTAAGCAAAACTGAAAAAAAATTAAATTTAATTGTATGTTTTTCCAGAGTTCTAAAAGCTTACACTGATAGACTGTAAGAATGATTTAACAGACATAGGACCATAATGTACAAAATAGTTATGTAGCAGCAGCACTGACATGCTTCAGGTACCATAAGAGGCAGAAGTTGGCCTAGAGTTACTGTGGAAGTAAGTAGACTTAAGGAAAAGCTATGAGATAGTTCAACATTGGTTTCACTTTAACTCACACAATATTCAGTGAATGCATATGAGATAATGACTTGAATTGTAAAATCCTGACAGTGGGACATACTGGGAATCCTAGCTTATGAGGAGTCAATCATGATTCACTAGAGAAAATCAAGCAACTGATTGTCCTTTTAATTAATAGTATAGAATTGTTTACCTGAGTTCTTCATGTAGTGATTTTAAAGTTCCTTAAAATTTGTTTTTGAGGCTATGATAACATTTAATCTTGTATCATGACTCCTTATCTCCAGCAAGTTGGGTATCCTGTTCAATGTCAGGATCTGTTTTTCAACTAATGGGCATTTCACACAGCTTAAAACTTGAGCCTTGGATGTTCCTATGGATGTGACAGCTCAAACTGCAGAATCTAAGATTCAAATCCAGCTTGCTCCATTTTTGCCTTTTAGAGAATATAGATTTAAGTGGCTTACTGAAAAAGTCAGCTGTTTTGTAGATATTCATCACTGTTGTCTTATGTTTAGTCTTATTTAATTTCTGTCAATGTCTAGAATTTAACAGAGTCTAGTGAAAAATATCAGTGGGACACATGAATATATATTATATACACACACACACATATATATATATATGTATATATATATATATATATATATATATATATATATATATATATATATATATATATATATATATATATATATATATATATATATATATATATATGTAGAAAAGGTGAAAATAAACTATGTAGAGTGTAATTTTTCCCCTAACATTTTAAAACTTATTGCTTATAAATTGGTATGGCTGTGTAGTTTACAAATGTCTATGCACCAGATTAATTAAAAGTCTATAGAACATTTTAGTTGGCCAATGTCATTGAAGTTTTTATCACAGTTGTCATTATGGGACAAATTATTTGTTAAATTAATAAAAAAAATTGGTAAAACATGCTTTATATCTCTGTATAAGATATGCAGGCAAATAACCCTTTCATTATATAAATGGCATTGTTCATGACACTGATATTTCTAAGAATAACATTTACTCAGCATATTAAAATATAATGCAATCCTAATGATGGTTCTTTCTTTAAATGTTCATTAGTTTAGAACTTTGATTGGCTGGCAGACATTTTATCATTGTCATAATCTAAAGTTTGTATTTTTTAAAACTTGAGAGAAACAGGTGAGGAATTGAGTTTTGGGGACTTAGCTCTGTGGCATTGTGAAAATAAATTAGGATAATATGAAAAGAACCCCCACCTTGTGAAATTAGTACTAGAACTCAAGTTTTGCAGTTGCTTCACATTCATAGACTGACTTGTGAAGAGCACAAATTCAGCTTAGTGGAAACAGGAGATAATGACATCAAAGTTGTTTCTAAGAAAGTAATTATTCCAATTAATCTTTTAATATAACTTCCTTCCTGGTTACTATTTTAAAACTTTATTGGTGTGCTTTAGAAGGAAACATTAAATCTTCAAAAATAATTTAACTGCTTTGAATTGTTAGATTTTTTCCAGAGCAAAGTAAGCCACAGCTTGCTTATGTTCTACTTATTTTATAGTGGCCGATGACCTTGGTTTTCACATAAAAATACATTATTACAGAAAAAGTCATACATTAGTTTTATTAGAGTTAAGTGTAGTAGAACTCCGAAGTACTGGGGAAATTCCATCTGAACTATTTTACATTTAAAAAGAAAAGGGTTAATTGGTTCATGTAACCATGATGTAAGGTTGGGCTTGGGGTTATAAATTGGCCTCATTTTTCTCATGAGTCTGCACCCTGAATGAGGAGAGAGATGTGAGGGAGGAAGAAGAACGTAGGAAAAGTTCCAGAAATATCCAACTTGTGTCATACTATCTTATTTTTGTGGGATTTTTTTTGTTTGAACCCAGGGCCTCATACATGCTGAGCACATACCCGTATCAATGAGCATTATCAGCCCTGACATTTACTGTCTTCAGAGTCTCTCACTGGTTCTGATCTTTTTTTTTCTCATTACTGACTCTGTCCACCTCTATGAGTCCTGTACAAGATCATAATCAGGACAAGTCTGTGTGAGTTTGTGGTTATGAACTGCTTAGATCAAATATTTATCTGCTTAACCCAACTTAGAGTTGTCTAAAATTGGTGGAGCCAGCATTTGATTGGTTGATAAAGACAAGGATTAGAACCAGAAGGCAGGTTGCTGGGGCTGGGGAGAAAGCTCAGCGGCTTAAGCGCCAGCCTGGTAAATGGAAGGTCCCAAGTTTGTCAGAAGACAGGTTGCTACCAACACTCCCTCATACCCCTGCTATACTTGTTGCTAGTATACAGTCGTTGTGTGCTAGCAGTGCTACTAAAGGAGGAGAACAACTACAACTCCTCTAGCTCTTGAGTTGCAAAGATCAAGTCTGTGGAAAACTGATTATTTCTTCCCCTCAATTCTAAAAGGCTATGTTAAGAATGCTGCTGAATTGTATCTTGGTGGGAAAGTATCTTGAGCCTTTGTAGGGCATATGCAGCATCTACCCTTCTAAAAGGCAGGAGTGATATAGCCCCACAAGTAGTGATTGTCGAAACTGCCTAGTAATTGCCAGTGACCCAAAAGCAGTTGCCTTATTCATTCATTCATTTATTCAATTTTAAAACCACTCATCCCAAAGACATTTAGGCATGTTTGTCATTTTCTTCAGATCGTATTTGCTTTTTTGATATTGTACATTTATGTAATGTTTTGCATTTCATATCCTTCCTGTGTTCCCACATGAATCTTCTGGATACAGATTTCTTACAACACATCCTTTTCAGTCACTGCAGTAATTCTCATGTGTGGTGTAGTGCAACAGATTATATAGAAAGTCGAAGCTCAAAGGAATACCTGTAGAATATAGATTGTTTTATGTTAGCACAAGTGCATGCCTGTTAATTTCCACTACTCAGAAGGCTCAGTCAGGAGAATCATGAGTTCAAGCTTTGCAGTGTGGCTGAGCTCTTCCTAACAGATTGCCATGTTTCTTAAGGCAGCTCACACACACCCAACAAAAGCAGGATGCAGCAGCCTGGGAATTGCTTCCAACTTCAGGAGAGGCATGTTTCCTAGAGCAAGTTTGCTTAAAATATTTACAGAGTTAATAATAACATTTTTATGTTAAAACTAATAATTTAAAACATTTTCATGAATTTTTAAATGACAAAATTGTGCATTAGCATCATTCTGATAGTCTCAGGATCACACTTTAAGAAATCTTTGGCCTTGGTTGTATAACTTATGTAGGTTTTTCCTTCATAGAATGATTGGCATTAGCTTTTGTGGTCACTCTTGTTCCCTTTATGTTCCTTATAAATTTTTTTCTACTCTTAGTGTCATACTCTCAGAATCAGCCTCCTCAAATTCAAAGTTTTGTGTTTATAATTTAGAGGATAACCTTTTCTCTTTTATTGGTCTTTTTGAGATGGTCTCACTTGTGCAGTTCAGGCTGGCCTTGAGATTATTTTGTAGCCCAGGCTAGTCTCAAACTTTGATCCTCCTGCCCCAGCCTCCGGAGTGCTGGGATTACAGTCATGCACCACCATGCTCAGCTAGGTGGTAACCTTTGAGTGTAATTTAAATTCCTTTTGGTTTCTATTATCTGCACACTTAATAAAGACACTTTATTTTTGGCTTAAGAACATGAAATTCAGTGCAGTTAAATGTATAGTAGTTTAGTATAATTATTTTTCTCAGAAGCCAACCTTTTTTTTTTTGTGGCCCAGTTGATCCTATCTGAACCATTAGGGACAATACATAGTATGCCCTCTGATCCTTTCAAGGACATTGATCTTAGCTATTTACTTAGGGGACTAATTTTCCTCACTTCAAGAAAAATTGTGTTATAGAAGTTAAGATGGCTACTTTCTTTAGATCAAACAAAAACACTCATGTTCTCATTTACTATGAATAAGACCTATAGATCCTATCTTGTTGAAACTCAAAATCTGCAAGCATGTATTGGGCTGCTTCATGTATGTAGGATTCTCTACCCAGAGGGCAAGGTGCACTTGTTTTTCTCTGGGAACATAATGGGCATTTGACTGGAGATTCCTTTATTATTATTATTATTATTATTATTATTATTACTAGAATGGTGCCATTTATTTTCACCTCATTAATAAAATTTTGCCACTTTTTCATTTTGTTGACTGGAGATTTCTTAAGGGTACCTCTGATGGAGTTAATTTCCCAGTGCTATTCTCAGAAATTTCTGAGATGCATTTAGCTGAAAGATACTCATCATTGTGATGTGAGCCACAGCAGTACAGAGCCTAGATAACCACGATAACCTAGATACGTGCTATGAACCAGGTATGGACCAACATGACCCAAGTTTTTCTTTGCGGGTACGTTAGTCTGTGAGTCACTATTCCAAAATGCTTGCAGGTGGCTTAGGCAACAAATTAATTTCACAGTTCTGGAAGCCAGAAGTCCGTGAAGCTGGAAGGCAGTCATGGTTGGCTTCTGGTGAGGCCTCTCAGGCTTCTTGATGACAGCCTTCTGTTTTTAAGGTACAGCCTTCCCTTCATGTCTGTTCTACATGGTGAGAAAAGATGGGAGTATCCCGGTCTCTAAGGACAGCAGTCCTGTGGGAGTGGAACCTCTACCACCTTAGCTGACCTGACTTACCTCTCTGAAGGCCCTGTATCCACATATAGTATCCACATATAGTCGCATGAAATTTTGGTGGTTCTTAGGATAACAGATCAGTTCATAACAGAGACTCTTCTCACTCAAAGGTACAGAGAGGAAGATGCCAAGTGCAGTACTGTTACCTGATCAAGTTGAGAAGATTGGAGTTTAAGGAAATGGCTAGGGCCAGGGATACAGCTCAGTGGCAGGGGGCCTGCCTGGCAAGTGCAAGGTCATGAGTTCAATTCCTGGTACAAAAAAAAAAAATGTTGGCTAGAATATGCATAGCAGGCAGTGATCAAGGGAGGAGGTGATCAAGGGGGAGTTTTGTGGGAAAGGAAAAAAATCTACATGAGTGTTATCATCAGCAAGCTTAAAAATAAGCAGAGCAGGGCCAGTGGTATAACTCAGTGGATTAAATGCTTGCTGAGCTAAGCACAGGGGCTAGGGTTGGATCCCTGACACCAAATGCCACACTGAGCCGGGCATGGTGGCTCATGCCTGTAATCCCAGCACTCGGGAGGCTGAGGCAGGAGGACTGTTGTGAGTTCGAGACCAGCCTGAGCTACAAAGTGAGCTTAAGGCCAGCCTGAGCTGCATAGTGAGACCCTGTCTCAAAAAGACAAAAAAAACAAAAACAAATGCCACACTGGCCCTGACCCAGGGTGTGCTGAGCTGGCAATGGAGTCCAGGTGTGGTGACGTACATCTGTAATCCCAGCACTAGGGAGGCAGAAATCAGGAGGATCACTGAGTCCAAGCTGTGTAGTGAGAACTTGTATTAAAAAAAAAAAAAGCATAGCAAAATAGATATATATTTGGACCTTGTCTCAAGTTCTAGTCTTCTAAAAGCTTTGAAATTTCCTGAATGATGTCTTTTGCTATTAGTGAAGAGTCCCTTATGATGATGAATTTGGGTGGGGGTCCCAGATATCGGCAGGGAACTAACTAGAAAGACCACGTGATTAGAGAGCTGGAACTTTCAGCCATACTTGCCAACCTCCAGGAGGGAAGAGGGATCCTGGCAATGAAGCTGTATATTAAGAACTGAACAAACTGAGGAACTGGGTTGCTAGGAAAGTGATACACCCTGAGAGAGCATACACACACACACACACAAATGCCTTTCTCTGTGCATGTCTCATCAAGCTCTTCTTGAATTGCTTCTGTTAGAATAAATGGATAAATGTAAGTATCTTCCCATGTTCTGTGAGCCACCCTAAAAATAGTTGATTTGAGAGGGTCATGGAAACCACTGATGTACATATCCAATTGGCCGGAAGCACAGGTGATCTAAGATTTGCAATTAGTGCCTGAAGTCGGGCAGTCTGGTCTGAACCTTGTGGGATCTAATAACTAAGTCCAGGCAGATTGTTTCAGAGTGTAAGTGAGTAGAGAAACAGTTTTTTTTTTTTTTTCTCATTTGTTAGGTTTTTTTTTCCCCTGACTCAAAACAGGCGAAAGTGTTGTACACTTTGAAGGACACAACAAATTTATTACTCCTCAACATAGAATTTGCAGTGTCAATTCTGTACACATATAATAAATGTAGCAGAAAGAAACTGGAATGTTAACAGAAATGACAGATGATAGAACTCAAAATTTTTAAAATAATTGCATATAAATACTCAAAGCCATGAAGGCAGTGGTGAGAGAAAGATTTAAATTCTAGCCAAAAAAGTACAGTATTTTATTTGAATACTTCACTGTGGCTTAGAGGATTACATATTAAGAAAAGATCAGTGAAGAAGTGGAAGTGAGAAAAACAGACTGAAAAGGGTGAATAGTTTATCAGTGACCCGCAAGGTCACTGATAAAGAGAATTTGCAGGTGATTAGAATCTCAGAGGGAGAGAGAGGAAAACAATATTTAAAAATAGTGATGAAAAATGTTTTGAAATCAACTATGTTGAGAATCTGTCTCATCCCAGTAAGAATGGCTATCATGAAAAATACAAAAAATAATTAACTCAGCCCAATCAATAAATGGGTAAATGAATTGAACACACTCTTCTAAGAAGTACAAATGCCCAATAAGAACATGGAATCAATATCTTTAGTCATTAAGGAAAAAAACTACACTGAGACTCCATCTCACCCCAGTTGGAATGGTGGTTATTGAGAATACAGAAAACAACTAGCCAGGCATGGTGGTGCATGCCTGTAATTCCAACACTCAGGAGGCTGAGGCAGGAAGATTATTGGGAGTTTGAGACCATCCTGGGCTACAAAGTGAGCTCAGGGCCAGCTTGAATTGCATAGTGAGATCCTGTCTCAAAAAACAAGGGGTCAGGGAGATGTCTCAGTTGAATAAGCACTTCCCTGGCAAGTGCAAAGGCCTGAGTTCAATCCCCGGTTCTGCAAAAAAAGAAAAAAGAGAAAACAAAAAAGATTTAAAAAAAAATAATAATAATTTTAAAAAAGGAGGGTTGGGGAGATAGCTCAGTTGAATAAGTGCTTGCCTGGCAAGCACAGGGTCCTGAGTTCAATCCCAGGTACAGCAAAAAAAAAAAAAAAAAAGCTCTTCCTTACTGCAGGTGAGATTGTGCATTAGTGCAACTACCATGGAGAGCATTATGGAGGTTCCACAAAACAGCTAACAGTAAAGCAACCATGTAATCTAACTATCCCACTCCTTGATATAGTCCCAAGAACTAAAGAACTGTCAGCACTCTATAGAGCAGTGATGGTGAACCTTTTAGAGCTTTCAGTGGTAACAGACGGCCTGCTGCAGCGTGCGTGCAGTGCCACCACTACAGGACACCAGCATCTGCACATTGCAGCAGTCTATGGTAGGCAAGACATTAAACAGCCCAGGCGCCTGTCAACAGATGATTGGATGAATAAAATGCAATTATATGTGCACAGGGGAGTACTGTTTAGCCATAAAGAATGAACTTTGCATGAAAATGAATAAAAATGGAGGTCATCTATTAAATGAAATAAGCCAGATTCAAGTCACATCGAATGAGTTTTCTCTCATGTGTGGAGGGGCCAGTAAGATAGCTCAGAGGGCTAAGACCCTGCTTGGGCAAGCACAGGGACTGGGATTTGATCCCCAGCACCACATGTATTGCCAGCCCTGCCCTCAGGCATGTTGAGCCACCAAGTCCAGGTGTTGTGGCGCATGTAATCCCAGCGCTGGGGAGGCTGAAAACAGGAGAATCACTGTGAGTCTCAGCTGCATGCTGAGACCTTGTACCAAATACATTTTTAAAAAAAAGTTATTACAGGAGAGTGAAGTAGAGACTTAGGAAAGGAGGGGCATGGAGAAAGGAAGAGGATGTTGGTTATGGAGAGGAACAGGCAAAGTATGTTATATGCATGTGTGAATATGCAGAACAAAACCCACTATCTGTAAAACATACACTAATACAATTTTTGAAAATATGGAATTTTAAAATTATAAATGTGTTTGGAATGTTTAAAAATTGTGTTGGAGTGCAGCCATATAATCCAGCACTCAGGAGGCCAAAGCAGGAGGATCGCTGCAAGTTCAAGGTCAGACTGGGCTACTTAGTAAGTCTGAGGCTGGCCTGAACTACATAGTGAGATTCTGTATCAGAAAAAAAAAAAAAAAAATTGATATGAAATTCACATGCCATGCAATTCATTCAAGTACAAGCAAGATAGCTCAGCAGACTAAAGTACCTGCTTAGGCAAGTTTAGACAAGCACAGGGACCTCAGTTTGATCCCTGGTACTACATGCTGCTCCAGTCCCTCCCCCTGGACGAGCCAGCTACAAAAAGAGAAAGAAAAAATGCTACAGTCTGGGCCTGGGAGATAGCTCAGCAGCATAAGTACCTACCTGGAAAGTACAAGTCCTTGAGTTTTATCCTTAGTACCAGAAGAATTAAAAAAAAAAAAAAAAAAAAAAAGAGTATCATAGTTCAATCTAGTTGGAACAAATAGAGTGAAAATATAAGTTAAGAAATAGAAATGTTGTAAACTTTCTGACTTAGCACTAGAGTGCTTGTCTAGCATTCACAAGGCCCTAAATTCAATCCCCAGTCACACACACACACACACACACACACACACACACACACACACACACACCCCAGTTCATATACAGAGTCTGCCTCAAGAAAAGGAAAGCTTGTTAAATATTTTAATACTGAACTTATTGAGACAACATGAAAAGAATACATTGCCTTTGGCCTCCACAGTTACAGGAGGTACTCAAAATGATGACTCAGCATCCAGCTGCTGCTGCTTGGAGAACCTTGGCCACTGAGACGGACTGCTGCACATGAAAAAAACGTTTTCAATGTCTTCTCTAAGGGCTGGCAGTGCACTGGGGGCTTTCTGGGATGTACAGCATTCTTTGGGGGACCCCCATATGAGGGTGTCGCCATCACACTATTTATTTTTGTTTTCTGGAAGCATGTATACTTTTTTCTTTGTCAGACTCATAAAAACTGATAGTGGTAGGTATATTATTGTGGCATTTACAGTCCATTAGATTATTCAGAAAAGTAGTGTTTTATTTCAAAATGTCAAGATTTAGAATGTATTGGAAATTACATATTGTGTAACTGTTTAAACCTAAGATGAATCATACCAGGCATGTAGCTCAGCAGTGCCTGCCTGGCAAGCACAAGGGCCTGGGTTTTATTCCCCAAATCAAAAAAGAAAAGAGTGGGCCGGCCAAATAGCTAAGTGGATTAAAGTACCTGCAAGCAGGTGCAGGGCCCCAGGGTGTTCCATCTCCTGGCCTGCTGTTCGGGCCTCACCCCCAGAGTGTGCTGAAATGGCAATTGAGACTGGGCGTGGCATGTGCCTGTGACCCCAGCTCTTGGGAGGCTGTAAACAGGCGGATCACTGAGTCCGATCTAGTAATGAGGCCCTGAACACCCTGTAGGCCTTTCCCTAAAATACAGGAACAACAACAACAACAACAAAAAGATTCTAAATACTACCAAAACAAATGTGTGTTTATAGAAATTGTATGGGTGTGATTTGTGTAGCACTTTTTATCTATTCTTTTATTAGTAAAAGGGAAACAAATATGTTAGTATGAAACAAAGTTACTTCTGCTAACATGTATAGCTTATTTTAATAAAAAAAAAAGTGTGTATGTGCGCGCATGTGTGCGTGCGTGCGTGCGTGCGTGCGTGCTACTTGGAACTGAATCCCAGGGCTCACAAATGCTAGATAAGTTCTCTCCTCCTGAGCTATGATATCCCCAACCCTTTCTTAAAACTTAATCTGGAGATTGGGTCTCGCTGAATTTTCCAGGCTGCTTTCAGACTTCTGACCTTCCTGCCTCTGCCTCAGCCTGGAATTACAGGTATGAACCACCATGCTTGGCTTAAGTCATTCCATTCTAATGTCACCTTTTGCGTCCTATTAATCCTTTCACTAATTACTAATTCCATCATTGATCTGTGTTTCTGTTATTCCTCAGAAGAGAGGTGTCTTAGTTACTTTTCTCATTGCTGAGACAAAATGTTTGACACCCAAAGTTAAAAGGAGGAAAGGTCTGTTTGGTCCAGAGTTTGTAGAGGCTTCAGTCCATCTTCAGCTGGCTCCAAGGCAGGGTGACTTGGCAGAGGAGCATCGCAGAGAATGGTTCTTGGTGCCCACAGGTAGCAAAAGCAGTGAAGGAGGGGAGACAAGGTCCCCCCCTTTTGTTATATGCAGGCTACCCACTCTAGGGCAGGTGCAATGCTTATATCTTCAGTCAGCCAGAAATTGACCAAACCAATCGGTGGGCTCAGTGACACACCCTTAATCCCAGCATCACACACTTAGGCTCAGACACCTCTAAAAAATCCTCATCTAAGACTGCGTGAGGCTTCGGGGGGACATGTAGCCACAAGCTATACCAAATGATAAGTTCATTTCCTGGTCTGTTGAGAAAGACTGGGGTGGGAGGTTCCCATCCCTGGGCACAGCGTGCAGCAGGCATGACTGAGCTACAGTAGTCAGGGAACCCAGCAGAGGGCTGTCACCACAGCCCGCCTGAGCTGGCAGGCTGGTCTCCACTTCCAGCTCTCACACCTCAGGCATGTTTGTGCCGTGCCATAGTCTACAGTAGCCCAAACTGAATAAGCTACTGTACTCTAGAAGTTGATTTCTTATTTTGTTATGTGCTTGTTTCACGGGACAGGGCCTCCTACATAGTTCAGGCAGCCTTGAACTCCCAGCCCTGCTCCTGTCTCAGCCTCTGCACTGAGGCACCACGTCTAGCTCTGGGGAATGTTGTCAGGGTAGAATTTTTAAAAAGGTACAAATATATTTTGTGTTATAGAAATTTCACATGTTCTTTAGATAGGAAAAAAGAAATTTCTAAATTCAACCTTGGTAGCTTGACTTCTTGCTTCACTTTCAAGAATTCAGCAAAAATCTCTGCTGACATAGAGCGGTGTCCAGCATCTCTTGTGTGCTTGCTTGTGTCTGGCTAGTTATATAAAAAAGCAAGAATAATTATTTTAGATGTTGAAACTATAGAATACTTAATAAAGGTCCACACACTTACTGCCTTACTTGGGAAATAGTCAAAGCTCCCTTTCCCCGTCATGCACACCTCCGCTGCCAAGTGCCAGCTCGGTACTTGGTGTGAGCACTCTGTTGCATTCCGTGGTACTTTTCCTATGGAGGTTTACTACCTGAGTGATCTGTCAGAACATTTTACATGTTTTAAAACTTCATATAAATAGAATATTTAATGTATTTCTTTACTTTTTCATTTAAAATGAAGATTATTTTTCACTAGTTCATAATGATCAGGTAGTCATAGTTCACTCATTTTCCCTGCAAGATCCCAGCATGATTTTCCTCCTCTGTTGATGGACTTTTGTTGTCTTGCTATCACAAATGTTAGGCATGATGGCACGCACACCCCTATACTCCCAGCACTTGGGAGGCTGAGGCAGGAGAATCACCATAGGTTTGAGTCCAACCTGGACTACACAGTGAGTTCAAGAGCAGCTTGAACTACACAAGGAGACCTTGTCTCAAAAAACAAAAAGTGATTTGCATATGTTAAATTTGTATTCAGTGAAGAATGTGCCCCTTGACACCTCTACAAGGCCAACGTGTCACCCTTTCCTGTCACTTCTTCAGCAGTCACATTCCAACCATAGCGTTCTGCACTGGTGCATAGATTGGTACAAACTCAGAGGACCTTGATAGAAGTCTAAGCCGTGGCTGTGTGCAGGGCTGTCTCCTGCGTGCCAAGGTCTCACCCACGGGCTCTCTCCATAGAGCCTCTCCCTTTGGATTACTGCCAGGCTGTGTGCCTCTGCCTTTGATGGAATCTCGGCCTGTGATTCCATCCTTTCACACCATCCTCCTGGAGGTCACTGTGGCCTCAGAAACTGTTGGTCAGGGAGGGGGTTTTGCCTGCGTTGTCCCTGGCACTTTCTTGCTGACCAGGTGGTGTGAGCAGCTCCTTCAGGGGTTGAGCATGTATTCATTTACCTATTGTCTTGTGCATTGGGATCTGGTGGTCATTTGAGTCACCTGGGCCCTTGCATCCGATCAGCACACTCAAGGTTTACATAATTTCAGGAAGGAGATTCCATGATGATTCAGAGGTTGGTCCTCTGGTTCATTTGCCTCCCTCAAGTCTGTCTCCCCCCACGCCCATGTGACATCGTGTTCCCAGGCTGGGACCAGGCTCTCTTGCTTGTTCTCCCTGCACTTCCTTCTGCCCTTACAGCTACCTCATGGTTTTGCCCTAAGGACAGGGCACCCTGATTTCTAGTTTTGTATCATGACTTGGTACAAACACTTGAATAAGTGGAGTGAACTCTAGAGACCTGAAATGAGTACATGGTATATTAATACATGCAGTTATATAAAGAGTGTGCCAGCCACATCTATCTATCTATCTATCTATCTTTCTTTCTTTCTTTCTTTCTTTCTTTCTTTCTTTCTTTCTTTCTTTCTTTCTTTCTTTCTTCTTTCTTTCTTTTTTCTTTTCTTTCTTTCTTTTTTTGTATTTTTTAGTTAGAGTCTACAGGATCTACATGGTCTCACTACATAGATCGGACTCATAGTGATCCACCGGCGTTCAGCCTCCAAACAGCTGGGATTACAGGTATGCACCACCATGCACAGTCTCAATGTCTGAGCATGCCCCAGGGGTGGGGCTGGCATGGCAGACCAGGGATTGAACCCCTGCCCCCTGCACCTGCTTGCAGGTACTTTAATCTGCTGAGCTATTTGGCTGGCCCCACATTTCTTTTCTTTTTTGGAGGACCTGGGGATTGCACTCAGTACACATTTCTGATAGAACTAGCAATAGCAGCTCAGCTCCAAAGAAAACCAGGCTTTCTATAAACAACTAAAGCCGATACTAACCTTTAAGATGAGTCCATTGTATTCTGTTCTCAGTATGGTAGTTTATCAGTTAATTAGCCTATTACCAAACACTGAATAGAGCAGTAGGTACACCCAGAATTTTGCTCCATGGCCATGCATGGGCCTGATAAGAGATGCACTTCACTTTGTTTGTTATGTCATTCAGATTTTGGCAGGTACTCAAATGCTGTCACCGAACAAGACAGCAAGAAGCCACGTGCTTTCTGGTGTCTAGTCCTTCTGCCTAACAGCTAAGGGCGTTGAAAATAACATGAGTGTGCATCAGCTCTGAAGGACGTGGACGGATGTTAACTGCCATTTTTATTTCTCAGTGCTAGTCTGGTAGTGTATATATGCAAAGAGGACGCAAATAGAAAGAGGTTTCTCCCTAAACATTTTTGTGCTTATCTAATGCTAGTTTGTACCATGCTACAGACCTTTAGAAGTTCTCTTACCTGCCTGTGGACACACACAGTCATTTTGATTGTCCCTCTTTGGTTTGCTAGTTTGGCTCTGTATTCATCTGTTCTCTGCTGCTAATACACGATACTACAAACTGGTTAAGTTATAAAGAAAAGAGGTTTATTATGACTCATTGCTCTGGTCCAAAGTCTAGGGGCCACGTTTTGTTATTCAGAGTCTCAAGACAGAGAATGAGAGTACGAGTACGTGTGGTTTCTCCCCTTCACTAGGTCTCCAGTATTCATTCATAGGAGTGCCAGCCTAGGGACGCCATCTGATCCTAGCTTCCTCCCGAATGCCCACTTCAAGACACCACTGTCAAACTGAGTTTCTGCCTTCTTACTACCACACAGAGAGGGTGATCCTGCCACAGGACTTTCAGCCATAGTGGGCTTACGTCAAGGTGTTCCCGAGTCCAGGATTTCACTCTGCTACAGGAGAAAAGGGAAGGTGGCGTTTAAGAAGGTCCTCATCACTTGTTGGTTATATTTCCATTACAGGTTATCGTTTCTCAGCTTTACCAAGGACACTGGTCCTTGTAGGATGTATTTTGAAAATAGTCTTCCCCCTCATTTGATGTATTTTAAAAATAATATTTAGCTATTTTAAAATCATTTTTATATCTTAAATATATATATTGAAAGATGTATCATTTGAGGAATAAGATAGAACATAAGCAAAAATATGCACATAGTATTTACTGAGTTGAAGGGAAATCAAACAATAGAATACCAGGATAGATTTACTTGGTCTGAAGTAAAATCTGCTGTTGTCTTTTTTAAAAAATATTGTTTTTTGTATTTTGAGAGAGGGTCTTAGTATATAGTTCAGGCTGGTCTTGAACTCACTATATAGTCCAGGCTGGCCTTAAATTTGCAGTGTTTCCCCTGTCTCAGCCTCCCAAGGGCTGAGATCAAAGGTATATACTTCCACACTTGGCTGCCTTTTTTTGTGACACTGGGATTGAAACACATGGCCTCAAACATGCTTGATCAAGTGTTCTACCACCTAGCTAGATCCCAAACTTTGGTGCCCTTCATTCATTTATTAATTTATTTTTTTCATGTATTTAGTACAGGGTCTACAGGGTCTCACTGCATAGACCCGACTTGTAGTGAGTCTCCTATTTTCAGCCTCCCAGGTGGGGGATTGCAGGCGTGTATCACCAGCCCCAGTCTCAGTCACTGGCTCAGCGTGCAGAGCATGCTGGGGATCGGGCCTGGGTCCTTGCGTCTGTGTAAGCAGGTGCTTTAATCCGCTCAGCTATCTGGTGCCCTTAATTAAAAAAAAAATTAAAATATAACATTTGCAGGCTGAGGAGATACCTCGGCTAAGTGCCTGCCTGGCAAGCATAAAGACTGGATTTCGCTCCCTGGTACCACCTGCCATTTCTGCCCGGACACCGTGGGTGAGCCACGCCAGTCATCGAACCAGGTGTGGTGGTGCACACCTGAGGCTGAGATGGAGGATCAGTACAAGTCAGAGCCATGTAGCAAGACCTTGTACCAAATAAATAAAAGATGAAAGAAAGAGAGAGAGAGACAGACAGACAGACTGACAGACAGAAAATATATAACATTTGCTTCTAAATATGGGGCATTCCAAATGTTATTAATTTTATTTAAATCCATCTTTTAGAGCAAGTTAGACTCTTAACAGCCTTTGCTTTATTAAGTTTTATTTGTTTATTTCGTACAAGGTCTTGCTACATAGCTCAGACTCATAGTGATCCTCCTGTCTCAGCCTCCCAAGTGCTGGGATTACAGGCCTGCACACCATGCTGGGTTTCAGTGGCTGGCACAGGGTTTTGGGGCCTGAACGGCATGCAGTACTGGGGACTGAACCCAGATCCTTTCACTTGCCAGGCAAGCCCTTAGACCAATGAGCTACTCCACCATCCCTATTAATTTATTTTAAATAAATCGGTAGTAAATTGATTAGTGAAAACAAAAATCCCAACACTCTTGAGAGATACTTTATTTCCAGCTTACTAACAAGTACTGTGCCTTTATTTAGTTGGCCTATTTTATAGCTCTGCAATAGTTTTCTATGGCTGCCTGTTAGGAATACAAATGCACTATACTTCCTGTCTTTGAAAATTCTTATTCACTTAAAACTAAAAACACAACACAACACCCACACACAAACACAAACATGGAGCAGGGACTGGACAGAAATAGAGCACTAGGATGGGGATCCCTGTTGTCAGGTTTGTGAGTGTTCTACGCGTCTCTACATGTTCTTGTAATTTCCAAATTATCTACAAGGAGTTGGCAATACTTTGTTAGCAAGAGAAGCTACCAACAAAGGGTAGCCTAAATTATTTTTACTCGCAAACTCTAAGAGGTTTGTGAAGGTCAGTACTCTGGAGAGACCTCTGGTATCTTACTCACTGCATGGCTTTGCCAAGTACACTTTGCTGCCATGTTTACTTGGAGCAAAACATCTTAACCCACCAGGAACGTTGAAATACATTCGTATATTCTCAAAAGATGACCATTTTGTCTGTCCAAAACGTGTTAATTAAATATAACATATAAACAAAATAAAAATTCATAATCCTGAGGTCAGGAATAAAAAAAGGCAATGGTTCATACTTCTTCTCTAAGCTGTTTTTTTCTTTTTTTTTTTTTTTGCCTTTTTGAGACAGGGTCTCACTATGCAGTTCAGGCTGGCCTTAAGCTCACTTTGTAGCTCAGGCTGGTCTCGAACTCACAACAATCCTCCTGCCTCAGCCTCCCGAGGGCTGGGATTACAGGCCTGCGCCACCACGCCCGGCTGTTTTTTTCTTTTGAAGCAGTTAAAAATGTGTTATCCCAGCACCACATGCCATGCCAGCCCCTCCCCCAGGGCAGGCTGAGCTGACCCCCCCCCCCGCAAAAAAAAATGTGTTTTTCTTTTTAAACAATGGACTAAAAATAGTATTAAAAGCTTGTTTTTATAAAGCATATGTACACTTTTAGTGGTGTTTTCAGAAAAAAATATTGAAATTTTCATTAAAAGCAAAACTATATAGAACACTTCATACCATTACAATAGGTTTAATTTACAGTTTCTTCAAAGGTAGAAGAAGTTTGTGTCTAGCAGTCTGATATAACTTTCTACTTAAATCTGCTTTAAAATATTTATGTAGTGGAGCCAGGGAGATAGCTCAGTAGAATAAGTGCTTGCTTGGCAAGTGCAATGGCCTGAATTCAATTCCTGGTTCCAAATAAATAAATAAAATAAAATATTTATGTAGAAGTAGCTAGTTTATACAGCAAATTCTATGTCAATTTTTTTTTTTTTAATGAATAGATTTCTAGGAGTCAGTTCACATTTAATATTTTTCTGCCTTAAGAAAATAGAAACTGGGACCAGGGAGATGGCTCAGTGGAATAAGCGCTTCCCTGCAAGCCAATGGCCTGAGTTCAATTCCCCCCCCACCAAAAAAAATAGAAATTTAGGTCAAATGTTAAACTTTCACTTTTGACACTGTTGCATCTCATTATGTGTGGAGGACCACCTGAACAGCTCTCCTTGAAAGAAGAGCGACTGTCTCCATTTTGACTGAGCCTGACCCTATTTGCCTCATATTGTTATCTACAGAGCTGGCTAGGACTTCTGTTTATCCTTCACTTGGCTTTAAGCAATGTGTATTGGTCTAGCTGAGGTGCTGGTGATAGTCTTTGAAGGTGGCATGTGTGTTTCCCTGGTAAGCCTGCTGTTCCTTAATGTGAGCTGGGTGGAGACAGGATGGTAGAGCTAATGCTCCACGCTGCCAGCTGGGATCGAGCCTCAAGCCTAGAGATAGAGGCTATGACTTCCTGGGGTTTGAAAGACTACATCAAAGCTGATGCCCTAGACTTCCCAAAACATTAAACACTATATAATGCAGATTACTCTCTCTGCATATCCTCTCTGCATATGGCAGAGGTAAATGTAGGCCACCCACCTAGCTCAGCCCACAGTAGTCACCTACTTCCCACAATTCTCAGTCATTCCTCCTCAAGCCACTCCTCCACTCAATAAAAACCTGGTGAGGCCCTGGGTCGCTCTCTTGGTTCCAGAAAGCCATGTCATGGCAGGACTTAGAGCCCCTCGACTCTCCGATGATTAAAAATATAATTTAGTGTCCTCATTTTCTTTTTTTTTTTTTCCATTTATTTTTATTTT
>PVKA01039709.1:0-19293 GCA_004027165.1 Ctenomys sociabilis
TTGCTAGTACTGACTATCATATATATTTCACAAAATATATTATTTTTTCCTATCAAATGTTAGAGACATTTTAAAATCACATTTTCTGAAGATTCATATAGTGTAACTCAATATATAAATTTTATTCTGAAGATATGTATCAAGGTCTTAATTGAATGAATGTGCAACACTACGATGAAGCCACTCTTCGATGAATCATTTGAAGCACATACAATCCTTCATAAGCAATGTTGTCCTATCATTCATGTAACTACTATTCTAAATATCAGTCTTCTAGTACCATTATTTTTATACATAAATTCCACTACATGAACATAAATGTTGCCTGTCTAGATTGGAAAGTAATCATTCATTGAGTCTTTTCCCTAAAGAATTTGTGGTCTCTATGCAGGCTCATGTCCAGCAACTACCAAAACTACCTGGCCTTCATTTTTGCCATAGAGGAGATCAACAGGAATCCTCATCTTTTACCCAACATTTCTCTGGGCTATGAGTTTCATAATTTCAGTTACAGTCATTGGAAGGTACTGGAAAATTTCCTTATTTTGCTCACAGGACAACATGAGATCCCAAATTATTTGTGCAGGAGAGAAAGAAAGTGTTCAGCATTGCTCATAGGCATGTCAAGGGAAACCTCAGCTCAGATTGGACCACTGCTGGAACTGTACAAATTTCCACAGGTGAGGTTCAGAGGACAGGAACTGAGAGAAACACATCCATGGTACTTCAACTACCAGGAATACGAAGGGTTAAACATGAAGCTGGGATTAGCATATTTCAAACTATATAATTCAATAAAGTCTTTATGCAGGGACTTCACAATTTGTTTTCTTTTTGAATCAAAAAGGAAGGAAAGCAATGTTTCTGGGATGTCTGAGTGCACTAAATCACATTGTCTATAGGTGACCTGCGGTAGGTTTTTAAAACAGAAGAAAGAATATATGTCCTTTTCTACTTGAAAATGTCACTTACATTACTATTATATCAACGTTATAGTGCACTACCCAGTTTTTCTTTCCTTTAAGGTTACCTTTGGCTCATTTGATCCTTTGCTGATTGACAGTGGCCAGAATCCTTCTGTCCATCAGGTCGCCCCAAAGGATACACATTTGGCCCTTGGCATGGTGACCTTGATGGTCCATTTCCGCTGGACCTGGATTGGCCTGCTCATCACAGAAGGCCAAAAAGGTAGCCAGTTTCTCTCAGATATAAGAGCTGAGATGGGCAAGAACAGAGTCTGTGTAGCCTTTGTGTTAACTATGGTTCAAACATATCTCTCATTCACAAATGTGCGTGACATTCTAACCAGAGACACATCGTCTGCCAATGTGGTTGTCATTTACTATGATACTGAGAGTCCAGATGATTTGACCTATCACATAGTGTGTCTTTACAAGACCCAGAAAGTCTGGGTCTCAAACTCACAGTGGTACGGTGACCTGTCCAGGACAGATTTCAAGCTCAATTCACCCCATGGAATTATTGGTTTTTCACAGCACCACGAAGAGATTTTAGGATTCAAAACTTTTGTCAAGGATGCTACACCTTTCAAATACCCAGAAGACACTTACCTCATTATGTACTGGGCCCTATATTTCCATTGTCCATTACATGGCTCTGACTGCACATTGAAGAACTGTACACCTAACCACCCTGTCACTTGGATAACTCCATATCCTATACCCATGAGTGACAGGAGCTACAATATATACAACGCTGTGTATGCTGTGGCCCACGCCCTCCACGCCATGCTTTCTGAAGAAGTACAAAGGTTGCCACAGAGAAACAAAGAAATGATGTTTCCCCATTGGGAGGTAATGTGTCTTTCCTCTGATGGAGTGCAGTATCATCAACGTGCCTCTTTCAAGTTATTGCAATTGATTCACCCAAGAATATTAGAACCATTTCAGGAAGTACCAAGCACTGTGTGTCACGCTTTGTGTTAAGTGGGTTATTATTCAGGTGATTTAGAATGATGCTCAATAGAGCATCCACTCCAAAGCTGGAAGAAACAGGTGGCCAGATTATGGCTCCTAATAACAGGAGGCAAATTTAATGCCAATCTAAACATCCTCAATGGCTTTCTTAAAGAACATTAGAAAAACATGCAGTAACTTAAGAAACCTAAATGATGTGTAAAATGACAATGTAGAGAAATAACTTTCGTCTCTTTTCTTTCTCTTTCTTCTTTCTTTCTCTCTCTCTCCCTCCCCTCCTCCTCCTCCTCCTCCCCCTCCTCCTTCTTCTTTTGGCGGAACTGGGGATTAAACTCAGGCCCTTGCACTTTCCAGGCGAATGGTTATTCTACGGATCTATTGCCCCAGCCCCGATGATACAAAATTTGATATGCATATTTTTTGTTTTTGTTTTCAGTACCAGGGTTGAAACTCAGGAACCTGCTCTTGCCAGGCAAGCATTTATTCAATTGACCTATCTCCCTAGGCCCTTCATCTTTTTTTGAAAACTCTTGTGCTGTTGGAGAACTCATCCAATTGGCAGTCTATGAAGATAGCCAATGCACGTTTTGGGATTTAGAAGCTTGATTTCTCAGTTTTTGTTTTTCCCCAAACCAAATGCATATCTTCTTTAAATGGACTTGCATAGAATTTTCGTTTTTGAGAGTAGCTGACATTTCTTGAACATAGTAACAATTTAGCCCTCAGATATCAATGTGCTCTAATTCAATAGAATATCAGTGTAAAAATTGATTTATGTAGCTGTATTAGAGACACTAAAGATCTGTCACAATCCATTAATTTCTGTTTTAATCCTATAGCCCTGTTCTCATAGGATGATGTGTGTCTTTCAGCTGCATCATTTTCTGAGGAACGTCCAATTTAACAGTCCTGCAGGAGACAAGGTGAACTTGGATGAAAGAAGAAAACTGGATTCAGAGTATGACATTCTCACAGTTTGGAATGTTGCAAAAGGCTTTGGAATTAAGGGTAAATTGGGAACATTTTCCTCACATGGTCCACATGTTCAAAAAATAACTGTACTTGAGAATATGGTAGAATGGACCACAAATGTGAAACAGGTATGTTATATTTAATCATGCCAAAAATATTAACCATAAACTTAGTGTACATGTATGCATTCTGTCCCCAATTTTGCTCATGCCATCAAACTTGAAGGAGGATTTTGCAGAGTATAGTAATCTGGGCTGGAGTTTGTTTTTGTGCAGGACTTGAAGAACTCTGCTCCATGCTCTCCTTGCTTTCATGGTTCGTGTAGAGAAGTCAGCTGTAATTCTGATGGGTTTTCCTTTGAATGTGATCTGCTTCTTCTCTCTAGCAGCTTTCAGTATATTATTTTTGTGTTGGATTTCTGGGATCTTGACTATTATATGTCTTGGTGTGTTTTTACTTGGGTTGAAGTTATTTGGTGTTCAGTATGCTTCGGTGACCTGAATGTTGGATTGTTTCCTCATATTTGGGAAGTTTTCTGCGATTACTTCTCCCCAAATTCTTTTTATGTCATTTGTACTGACTCCTTCATTCTCATTGATATCAATTATTCTCACATTGTTCATCCTGGCGTCATCTTGCAGGTGATGGATTATTTTTTCCTGCATTCTCATTGTTTTTAGGAGATCCTTTCTCACCTTTTCACTAGCTGCACCGGCGTCTTCAAGATCTGAAACTCTGTCTTTGCTTTCACTCAAATGGTTTTTGAAGACTCGTGATTGATATTTTTAGTTCTTTATATCTCTTTGACTGTGTTTCATGTGTTCTATTACTTTTCTGTATTGCTCATTCAAGGAATCCATCATATTTCTGATCTCAATTTTTTTTTTTATCCATGTCTTCTTTAGAGGTAGTTATTAATTCTTTTTCTGCAGTGTTTCTTCCAACTTGGGTTTCCTCTGTATATTTCAGGACTTGTTTCTGTATTTCAGATGCTATGATTTCAAAGAATTCTTTTTTTTTCAAAGAATTCTTTTTTGATTTCAGAAATTATTTCTGCTTTGAGTTCCTCTTTCTCTTTCTGCTGTTTTTTCTTTGCTTCAGATGCTGTTAATTCTACATTTCAGTTGGACTAGTGCTCTCTGCAGTTGTTCTGGGTGGGCATTGTTTTTCCACCCAATGTTTCTGGAATTGATTATTTCAAATAGTATGTATAATGGTCACAGGTGAAATTTGAATGACTAAGTGTTTTCTTGTTTGTTATTTTTGCAGTATTGACTAAGATTTGAGATTTTTCAAATTTTCAAATTTTGAATTTTTTGAAATTTTGGAAAAAATATGATTTTGCTTAACTGTTTTTGTAAATACATGCTTTCTAGTGCGAAAAAAATCTGGCATGTACTTTTATAATTTACTTATATACATATACAAACTAACACTACTCCTCTAGCTCTAAGTAAGTAAAGTTATAAGATGCTACCACCATATATTTTTTTTTCCCTAGACTCTCCGCTCAGTATGCAGTGAGAATTGCAGTCCTGGATTTAGAAAACGCCAATGGGAGGGAAAGGCTGCCTGCTGCTTTGATTGCACCCCTTGTGCAGACAATGAGATTACCAATGACACAGGTAAGACCATGTCCTGGAAACACATTCCCACTTTATGTCTTATTCTTTCCATCCATTCTGGATTTGGAAAAATATCATGCATAGGACATGGATGGAAATATTTTTCCTTGTGTTATAAAATTATTTGCTATATGGAATGTTATTTCCTGGAAGAAAAACACATTTTTCCACTTGAAATGCACTCAAGTTCCATTTACTTTTACTTGTTCTTACCAGTTGTTTTGTTTGCATCTCTAAGAAGATAAACAAATGGTGATCTGTTAATTGTCTACCTGTACAGGGATTTTCATTTGTTATTTTGAGGCAAAATATCATTAATTGACCCCAACAGCCTTAAAATTATATAGACCTATCTAAGCCCAGTAGTAAGCTGGCATAACACACATGCATCTTCACATTTGACTAAGTTCATTTATGTTTTGGTCCCATAAAAGCATTATTTTTGCAATACAAACCCTTTTCCCTATCCAGCAGCTTCTAGAATCCATCTGCATTATGAGGTTTAACATGGAGTAGTGTTATAACCAACTGTTTAAGAAGTTGGAACCAAAAGATTACAGTCAAGACAAGGTCCAGCACAGTTCATTTTCCAGGGGCTGCCACTATTCTTCTCACAAAACAGGTGCTCAGAGAGGCTCAGTATCTGCAGACAGGAGAATGTATTTGACATGCAACACACTTACATCACAGCACAATGCGATTGCTAGGATTTAACTCCCATTCTCCTGGAATGCATTCATAAGTTGGGAGAGAGGCTATAGCATAAATTAGAGACTGTAGAACAGAGTTACAATGATGATATACACACACGATAAGAGATTTAATAAGTGAAATTTAAAATGCTTTTAAAATGCTTTGTAGGCATTTTTTCAGAAGTGAAAGTATCAGTATTATATCAGAAAAAAAAGAAGTGGCACAAATCCTTATATAATTAATAGAAGTTGCCCAAGTGACATATACATCATTCATGGAATATTAGTGAAATTTCATGAAGACAATATTAAGAAATGAATGAGATTAAGATTAGGGTTGATATATCTTCTGTAACATATATAAAAATATAATGATCATATCTATTGCATACCTTCAGTACAACTTTAGAAATATTTACCTTCCTTACAAATCATGTTAAGGTACAATTATCTTCTGACTAAATATTTTTAATGTGGCTTAGTTAAATTTTAATTTCAGAACTTAATATGATTGCAAATGTTTTCTAAAGCACATCAAGACTGATTATGTCCTGTGTCATATAGTTATTTTGGGTACATAATCTCCCTTAAGTATGGGAATATGGTACTTTTTAAGAATGTGTCACACACACACAGACACACACATACACGCATACACCCACAAAAGAAAGTGTTGTGCAGATAGAGAACAATGGGTGCACTAAAGTCCGCTGACGTTTGCTTTCACTATGTATAATTCACAATCATAGAGTGTATAGTATAGATGAAAGCATAAATTCAAAATCATGTGCATCTAAAGATTCTATGGGTTAAAGGGAAAACTATCCTGAGACACATATGCTTTAATATAACACATGATTTTGTACTGTTTTCTACTTATAGAAAAAACCTTAACTTCTGCACTTGAGATATTTATTGTGCGCAAAATAGGTGGAGTGAATGGAACCACAAAATATGAAGGAAGCATAATAGTCTGAAAGGAATTCTTAAGACATAAAGACAGAGAGAAAATTAACAGAATTAAATATGCTTATGAAACAAAAACTGAGAACTCATGATAAAATTGATTGAGAAGAAACAAAAAAATTTCAAACTAGTATACTAGCTTGACATGAATTTGTTCATTAGTAGTTACATAGAAAATTTTCATATGAAAATATGAGTAATGTCACATAAATTTATGTCTTGAAATACCTAAAATTTGAGGAATTTTTTTTTGCAGAACCAGGAATTGAACTCAGGACCTCGTACGTGCCAGGAAAATACTTATTCTACTGAGCTATCTCACCGGCCCCAAGGAAATTGATTAACTCACAAAATATTAAAAATTTCCATAAGATTAAAGTCAACACAGTATCATGTTTATTAAAAGATAGGATTGGGGCTGGAGAGAATGCTCATTTGTATAAGCGATTCCCTGGTAAGGGTAAGGGCCTGTGTTCAATCCCCAGTTCCGCCAAAAAACAAAGAAACAAACAAACTTTAAAAAAATAATAAAAAAAAATAAAAGATAGGAGTCCACAGTGTAGTATTTCACTTCAAATTTTGTAGATTAATAACATTCATGGTGAAATTTATAAGCATTCAAAATCATGTTTATATTCATCACATTTTTCCAGAGAGGAAGGAAATCAGTTTTTGGAAAATATGAGATGATTGGTATTACTTATAGCTGAGAAATGCACTTAGAAGAAACAAAGTTCAAAATCAACTTTTCTCTTAAACTACATTCAAATGTTCTTTTACAAATTACTTCAGTGGTAGTACACTAGAAGAAAACTGAATTTTATTAAGTTTTTTTAAAAAAGTGAGAAAAAATTAGAATTAAATCAGAAAAATATCTGTGATACAGAATTTCATTGAACAAAATAATATGAATTTCACAATATACTTGTGATAGATACTGTTGTCTTCCAAGATGTTATTCATATTACCAGACATATGCATGCAAAATTGAAGAACAAAGAAAAATATAAAATGTGTGAGAGATTAGGAAGATAAAAAGAACAAACAATTTAAAAAGGGAGATGAAACAAATTAACTGCTTCTTTCCACAGACCAGCAAAATACACAGCACAGTTGTCAAAACCATCCTGCATACATACATTGATAAATCTCTTTCCCCCACACTCTCTCCGGTCCTTCTCTTCAATTCAGTAGTACTTTCCTCTTAAATTAGTTATTTTCCTTTCCTCAGTATCTATTGTACCCTTCAGATTCCATTTTTCCTCTTTCAGGTTCTCACTCTAAAGCAACAATAGGGTGTTTGCACAAGCATGTCTTATTTATTTCACTTAAGACTATAATATCTAGTCATATCCATTTACCGACAAAAGACTAATTTATTCTATTTTTTATCTGAAAAACACTCCAATGAGTAACAATAAGATCTCTTCTTTATTCATTCTTCAGTTCATGATAATCTGTGTCCAGGAATGAGTTTGGGACAATAGCATCCCTTTCAGTTCAGTTGAAGTGTTTGAGAAAAGTTGACATTAAATCCTCTCTAATATTTTGTAGAATTCAGGTATGAACCCATGGTGAACCATGGCTTTTGTTGTTAGCTTTTGCTTCTTTGCTTTTGGTAAATTTTCAATTTTGTTTCTCTTTATAGGGATATTCAGTTACTGTAATTTCTTGACTCAGCATTGGTGTTTCACGTGCATCTTGGAAACTATATTTCCTGTGTTGTCCCTCCTGTGAGACTAAAGATTTTTGAAGTAGGAATTGATGATCTGAATTTCTCTAGGCTCTGTATTGATATCACCCTTTTCATTCTCTATTGCCTGAATTTGGCTTTTATCTTTCATTTTTAACTAGGTTGGCTAGGGGTTCATCAGTTTTATATATTCTATCAAAGAACCACTTCTTTGATTGATTTGTTCTTGTAATGTTTAATTTGTCTCCATTGCAAAGGTTTCTGCTCTAATCTTTACAAATTCCTGCCTTCTTTTGGGCTTGGGCATGACTTGATCTTTTCTTTCTATGAGCCTGAGGTGCAGGACAAAATCATTTATTTGGAATAATTGCGTTTTCCTAATGTTGGAATTTGCCACTACACATTTTCTCTTAAGACACCTTGCATGGCACCCCACAGTTATTGAACAGCTGTATCTGAATTTTGGTTTGACTGTAAATATATTTTATTTTTTTCTGTCACCCACTGTTTAATTATGAGATGTTATTTAATTTTCATGTGTTTATATTTTTTGTAGTTTCTTCTCTCAATAAGTTCCAGTTTTATTGCACTGTGAACAGATCATTTCTCTTCACTTACATGAGTGCTGTATGTAAAAAAGAGTACTATATGTGCTAGTATATGGTCTGCTTTGGAGAATGTCCCATATACAGCTGAGAACAGTGTACTCTGTTATTAGTGGTTGAAACACTCATAAAGGTCTACCACATCCATTTCTTCATAAGTTTGGTTTGATTTAATTTAAAAATTAAATTATTTGTTAATTTTTTGCTTAGTTTATCTATTTCTTTACAATCATGACTTTTTAAAGCCCCCATTATTTTTGCATTATTTTTCATTTGGCTTTTCATGTCTAATAACATTTATCTTATATAGGAGCATGCTCCAATATTGAAAATATATATATATATATATATTGAAAAATATATATATATATATATATATTTAAAATTGTTATCTCCTCCCCTTGTATTTTTATTTAACAGGTATGTAGTGACCTTCTTTATCTCTTTGGATGACTTTTGCTTTGAATTTAATATTGTCAGCATCTAGGATAGTTATCTCTGCTTATTTCTGATTTCATTTGTCAAAGCACTGTTTTCCATCCTTTGAATTTTAGCTTATAAATTTCCTTTTGGGTTATATATGGTTCTTGCATGAAGCATATTATTAGATGCTGTTTCTTAATCCACTCTGCCCCTCTATTTCTTTTGATAGGTGAATTTAGGCCATTTGCATGCTTGCTTATCCCTGATATGTATTGGCTTATCTTGGTCATCTTATTTTCCTGTTATAGGTTTTGTACTTTTTCCCTTTTTTTGATTACTTGCTCTATTTGTGGTTCCTTTTTCTTGTTCTTGAAGCTGTGATCACTTATGTATCATTCTGGAATGCCTGCCAGTATTCTTTGTAGGGACTTTTGGTTGGTCATGAATTTATTCAGTTGTTCTTTGTCACTGAATGATCTTCAATTGCCATTGAATTTGATGGATATTTTGTAGAGTACATCCATCTGGGTTGGAAGTTATTTTCTTTCAGGAGATGAAATATTTAACTCCAATGTGTTCTTGAGCTGATGGTTTTTGTTGCAAAATCTGCCATTATTCTGATGGACTTTCTACTGTAGGTGGTCTGTTTCTTCTCTCTACCATGTTTCTTTTGTAATATATTTAGTACAGGGTCTATAGGAAATCACTAAGTGGATCAGACTGGTAGTGATCCTTCTGCTTGGATCCTCCCAAGTGCTGAGGTTACAGGCACATGTCACCATGACCAGTCTCAATCACTGTCTCAGGGTCCTGCCCCAGTGGTCGGGTCAGTCTGGCTTGTGGTGCAGAAGATATAAATGTGGCCCCTGTGTTCTGCCTAAGTAGGCGCTTTAGTTCACTGAACTATCTGGCTGCCCTCTAATAGCTTCTAATGCTCTATTCTTTTGCTGAATTTCTGCAATCTTTATGTGCCTGCCTATAGATTTGTAGTGATTATTGCTGTGTGGCATCACATGTGCCTTGTTTATCTGTAGTTTAGTTCTCTTTGGAAAACTTTCTCCTAACGCTTCCTGAAAATAGAGTTTTTATGTCATTATTGCTGCCTCCCTCTGCTTCAGTGACACATATTATTCTTACATTATTTTACTTTGCATTGTTTTCTGCCTGCTGAATTGTTATCTCCTGGCTCCTTGTTTGATTTAGATCTTTCATTTCATTAGTTGCAACACTGTGCTCAAGGAATAAAATTATTCCATCACTCAAGCGATTTTGGAAACTTTCTATGGAATTCTTGATCTCATGGATGTCTGTGAGTCTGGGTCATACATTCTAGTTGTTTCCTGTGTTGTTCATTTAGTCTTTCTTCAGTTTTCTTTTTCCTTCTATGTTTCTATGTCTTCTTTCCCATTATTTTATGATTGTTGTCCTTTCTTTTGGTATCTGAATAATTTTTCTGATCTTATTTGTCCTATGCTCCAATTGAACAAATTGTTCCTTATTTTCGTTAGCATTGTTTCAGAGATTTCAGGTGTATTAGTGAATCCGATTGAACAAATTGTTCTTTATTTTCGTTAGCATTATTTCAGAGATTTCAGGTGTATTATTTCCAAGTTCTATCTTTTTGTCTCCTCGATTTGTTCAGCATCAGGTAGAGGATTAAGATTGCCTTTTGCTCCTGCATTTTGACAATTTTGTAGCTTCCAGTAATCATCACCCAGACAGTCCTGTGAGCAAGCCCCAATTCTTAAATGGCTCCAAAAAATCTCCAAGGTGTCCCTTGGAGACACTCCCACGGATCACTGCTCTTCTGAGTCCCGCAGGCCAATCAGAGTCCTCTTAAGTTCTTAAGTTTGGACCAGCACCACCAGAAGCTCCACACTTGTGCACTGAGCTCTAAGGGAGATCAGAGTTTACCAGAGTCCTTCAGGCTGCCCAGAATCTGCCAAAGTTCTTCCATGGCACCAGAAAACCCACAAAACTGAATTTTTAAAATACAATTAAATATGCTAATTCAAGGGAAAAATGCTATGTGAAGACAGTATAAAAAAGTGTACAGTACTGTGATTTTGAGGAAGTAGTAAGAACAGTGCTGCTTAACCAAGGAGGAGTAGGAAACAGTCTCTAACTGCCTCTAGATATAGTCTATATTCAATCTGATCTCAAACTGTTCAGTTTTTGTCCAATTTGTGAAAAAAAGAATGGCCTATGGACTTCCATTTACCGAATTCCAGAGGTTACACTAAACATCATGGTCAATGCAATGAGGACATCACAGAAAAACAACTTACATTATAAAGGAACAAATATAAATGATAGTATTTTCTTGTGATATTACTTGTTCTGTATAAAATCCCTGAAAATGAATAAAATGATATTGGATTCCCTGGTTATGGAATATGAGTCTTTGAAAGAAAAACAACAGATAACTTCATTCCACACCTCAGTTATAAGGTCCACATAGATAAGATTGTGAAACTTTTCCTTGGCAATAATTAAAATTATTAAAAATGTAGTGAAATATACTGCAATTTTTGCTAAAGTCACAAAATCCAAACTAACATACTACACCCTTTTCAGTAAAAATTAACTGAGTGGTTGCATGAAGCAAGTTCACCAGATGGATAGGTTCAATAATGGAAATACTTCTCTTCAATATGAATCTTCATGGGCAATTCCCTAGCTCTTAGCAAACTGTGTTGGCATCTTAATTTGAGGTTCTTCATTGAACATCTATAGAATCACTTATAAAGATCTGACTTAAATCAAATCAGTAATTGAAGAAAGTAACATGGATGAAAATAGGATGTTTTATGGATATAACAGATTCAAAAGGAGGTTAAAAACCAAGTAGTATTATGTAGAACTTATTCTATATATACCTTTCTTTCATTTTGTATCTGTAAAGAAAGCAAAAGTGATATTTGTTGATACATGGGTGGAATTAAGTGCTGTGGAAAGCTGAGGAAGGAACTTTTCTGCTAGAACACAGGACTGGCATATGTAAAGAGATTGTTTTTCAAAATAATAAAAACTAAATGTGTACGAATTACATTTCATTGCAATGGTTGACTTCAGTCACATATAGTATAAAGGAAAGAGAGTGAGAAGAAAACAAAATAATTTTTAAAAAAGAAAAATATAGTTCAAATCCAGTGAGTTTATGATGATGGGTTTGTCTTAAAAATAAATATAAAATAGGCAAATGATAATTTCAATGTTTTAGATATGGAGCTTTGTTTGACGTGTCCAGACAATCAATATGCCAAATCGCAAAATAACCAGTGCTTTCAAAAAGCTGAGACTTTTCTGGCTTATGAAGAATCCCTGGGGAAGACTCTTGCTGGTATTGCCCTGAGTCTCACTCTTCTCACAGCTGCTGTTCTGGGACTTTTTGTGAAGCACAGAGACACTCCCATTGTCAAGGCCAACAACAGGGCTCTCAGCTACACCCTGCTTATCTCCCTCACCTGCTGTTTCCTCTGCTCCTTGCTTTTCATTGGCCGGCCCAACACGGCCACCTGCATCCTGCAGCAGACCACATTTGGAGTGGTGTTCACTGTGGCTGTTTCCACTGTCTTGGCAAAAACTATTACTGTGGTGTTGGCCTTCAAGGTCACTGGTACAGGGAGAAGGATGAGACAGTTGCTGATATCAGGTGCACCTAATTTGATCATCCCTATCTGCTCCCTTATCCAAATAAGTCTCTGTGGAGTCTGGATGGGGACAAATCCACCTTACATTGACAGAGACCTGCACTCAGAACATGGCCAAGTCATCATCCTGTGCAACAAGGGCTCCCTCACTGCCTTCTACTGTGTCCTGGGATACCTGGGCTCCCTGGCCCTGCTGAGTTTCGCCATAGCTTTCCTGGCCAGGAACCTGCCTGAGACATTCAATGAAGCCAAGTTCCTGACCTTCAGCATGCTGGTGTTCTGCAGTGTGTGGGTCACCTTCCTGCCCGTGTACCACAGCAGCAAGGGGAAGGCCATGGTGGCCATGGAGGTCTTCTCCATCTTGGCCTCCAGTGCAGGGCTACTGTTGTGTATCTTTGCCCCAAAGTGTTACATTATTTTGCTATGGCCAGAGAGAAATACTGTTTCTGAGATCAAAGATAAAACACATTCCAGAAGAAAAAAGCCTACTTAAATTAAAATTATGTTGTTATATTTAAATGTATTAATTTGCTCAACCAATTCCAAACAATATTCCAGGCTTATGCTAGATATTTTGTGATTTACTTCAGTGAACTAAGGGCTATATTTTTCTGTAATACATTATAATTGTGATGGTCAGTAACATTCCTTTTTCAAATGAAATTTTATTTGACCTTCATTCCTGTCTTTTTCCATGAACTTTATTATTTATACTCACTCAATATTCTACTACTGCCTTAGTTTTTTTTTGAATTTTCAGCATTATTGTGAATTTTGGTAGACCAATTTCTATTTATAGATCAAAATTTCTGAATCCCCTAAGGAGTTAAGACTTCCGCTCACATTAGTCTTTCATATTTCAGAAATCACTGGTCATATGGCATAACAAATATTCTTCAATTATCAGGGCATTAAACAGACTACCTACCCCATCTCATAACTAAACATCCTTGTTTAGTTTGGAAATATTCCATGCGAATATCTTCTGAGCATTAGTTGCTAGCCAGGCTCAGAATGTCAATAGAATCGTGTCATTTTTTAAGTTAATAGCCAGGCATCATCAATTTAAATGAATGAATGAGCGTGAATGTTTTCTACAGTTTTTTCTAACATTCAAGCTGCTGATGTGGTGGCTGGGGAGATAACTCTGTTGTCAAAGTACCTGCCTAGCAAGCACACGGGCCAAGTGTCAGTGCCTGCTACTGGACACCATGCTGACCAACAAAAGCAGCTGCAATGGCAAATGCCTGCGACCCTAGCCCTTGCAAGGCTGAATTAGGAAGTAAGACTGAGTCTGAGCTTTGCAGGTACAATCTGTAAGAAACAAACAGACAAAAAACTAACAGACAAATAAATAAAAGTTTAAAAATTAAATGCTAACTTTGACAACTCATGTTTGTGAATTTCTGAGTTGTAAAAATGAAAAAGTATATAATTATGTTGTAATATGCATGTTGTTGTCCAATAAATCTCAAGGGCTCAAGTCAAAAAGGGCAATGTATTCAATGTGAATTTTCAATTACAAGAACTTGTTAATGTGTAGTAGTGATATTTTACATGCATTAGAGTCCCAATGTTTCCATGCACCATCCTTAATAATCCTTTGTTAGTATGAATCATATATGTAGTGCTTGTCCTGTACATATTAGATATATAAAGTAGTGGGTGTGGTATACCATGCTGTTGGGCTACGCTCATGATGGAGTTGAGAATGGGGCCTTCATAGCCAAGGAAGACAATATAGCAAACTCACAGCTTCTCTTATGGATGTATAACAACTGAAGTGTGCAGAGAAAATTAAGGGGCTAAAAGGATTGCCAACCCATCAAGGTCAGTAAGACTCAGGACATGAAAACCTGTGTTGTGACATCTAACTCAGTGGTGTTCCAAATTTTCTGAAGGAAGATATTTGGGGAAATAGAGGAAAATAATTGATGCTTTGTAGTTTTCCTAAGGAAAGTCAACTAGAGAGAACAAATTCCTCTCGGGCTTTTACAGAGTGTAAGGTGTTCAAGCAGTGGCTGTGCCTCATCATAGAGAGATGGCAGTGAAAAAAGATATACAAGTGCTGTATATGGTTCCATGGTAAGTCCTGGGGAGATTTGACTGATCTTACCAGACATAGAAGTTCCATTTTAACTTATATGGGTCTTACTTCACCTTGGTCTTAATCATCCAGCAGAAAATTATAATCACAAAGTATAAAAAGAAACGCATTGTTTCTATGTTGAGCGGTAAAAGGCTGGAGTCAGGGCTGGCCATTTAGCTCAGAGGACTGAAGCACCTGTGAACAGGAATAGGGACCTGGAGTTCGAACCCCTGTTCTGCTGTGTGAGCTCAGCCATCGAAGTGCTCTGAGACATATTTGAGACTGAGCATGGTCCTTCACACCTGTAATCCCAGCACTTGAGAGACTATAAGCTGGCGGATTGCTGTGAGTCCTATCTACTAGTGAGATCCTGAACACTCTATAGATAGACACTTCCCTAAAATAAAAAAAAATAAAATTAATAATGATTGCACTTTAGATTGCTTGCTTCACAGAGATATCAGTAGAAAGTCATTGGTAACCTAGCTATCTCCCAAACAGTTAGGTTCTTATCTGCCTAGAAGATGAATAATTTTTCGCTCAGGCACTTGGCCAGGTTTTGGGAACTGAAATCTCACTTCTCTTCAAAGAAAGATTGGGATATTCCTACTTTTGTGTCAAGTGGTATGTAAGGGTCCTAATGGTGAGAAGACTAAGAGATCCCACCCTGCCTGGACCCTTTGCAATCATAACCCTGAAAACCGCATGAAAGGACTGCTCAACACTGGAATGAGAATTTCAGGGGGAGAAGCTCTTCTGATGTGGGGCTATAAGTTTTTCTGTGTTTTCACTTTCTTTTCTGTGATCATGTATGTGTTATTTTATTTTTATTAAATTTTGTTTTATTATTTAGACGTTAGTGATAGAGAGGCTTTTGTTGTTTGGGATTTGAGGCCTATGCATCAAGTGTATCTGCCCATGGTCTCTTTAATGTTAAACTCTTTGGGAGCAGGGACAGCGCAGCAGGTACTTGGGGCATTTGCTTCCATTCACAGTGTCTGTATTGTCTGGTACTCTTTTCAACATCCAGAGATTTCATTATATTCTCATTCTTATTCCTAAATACTTTTCAAATATTTGCTTTGTTTTTGAGATGGAAACTTACCGTGCTAACTGTGCTGTGGCAATCTCCTAAGCTCACCAGTCTCCTTTGGTTATGTTCAGATATGCAAATATAGTGATCATATTTGTACTTTAGCCTTCAGAATACCTTGGCTATCTACACATAATATGCTCACTAAAGACCATGATGTGTAGGATTCAGTGTTCTTCAAAATCTTGTGGTGTGAATGGAGCACCTCAGGGGAGAATGAGGAGGAAAGCCTGACGTTCTGCAAGGCTTTCTCAATCTTTTTCAAGCCTCCAACTACCAGTGGTACAGGCAGCATCAGGTCAACAGAACAATGATGAGCACAATGGTGGGTGCAGTTTTCACAGCTTAGGGGATCTTCAACGAAGAGGAGGAAGACATGGGGTAGAGCTAAGTCTCCATACCTCTCCTGGGGACCACCTGACTTCTGTGACTTTGGGAGCAATTGTTGAAGTGCAGCCAAGCTCCAGTGAGGATCAGGGGTGGTTTGTGCTAAAGTATGTTTTTAGTGTTCTTATGGCTTTATTTGACTTTTAGGGCTTTGAAAATGTTATATTGTGTGTTTTTGTCATGCTATTGTCATGCAACATATGTTTGTGTCAAAATGACTTTCAATTGTCAACTGCATATTAGAAATTATTTTTATAATTTACTTAACTTTTATCTGGGACCTGTGCCACAATTCTCTTTTATTTTTATGCGAATAATCTTATTCCTAATGGGCTATTCATGGCTTCTTGTCTCTTCAGTTCTTTTGTTGTCACCTCACTTGCTGAATATTTATTCTGTACCTTAGATACAACTGAGAAATATTAAATAATTCTGATGCTAACAAAAAAATCTTGTTTTGACAAGATTTTCAGCAAAATTGTTCTTGATACATAGCTTTTTATTACAGGCAGTAAGAGTCAACATTATGTCTGGATACCGAATTTGATAGTAGATTTGGAATTTTCATTTAAATTAGTACCCCTATGTTATGTCTGTTCACCTGCCTTTGATGTACCTGGTCTGTTCCAGGCAGACTAGTTTATCCTGGTTACTTTTTGCCCCCTCTCTCAATCAAGAGATAAAGCGGGAAGATGCTCTCATAGATCTGGTTCTAGCAAAGTGTCTCAGCTTACCAGGTGCACATCTACGAATTCTGAATGCAACTGGTTATGACTGGACTGAGTCTGGCTGCTGTAGTCTGCTTCTCTCTGTTGCAGCACATGGAGGTGAACCTGCTGTGCCCCTCTGGCAAGATTTTCTTCTCCTGCATTAGCTGAGTGGTCCTAGTCCCTAGTCTCTCTGCAGGGACTTCAGCTGCAGAGCTTCCCATCAGGCCTGTACACAGAGGCTGAACTGGGTCCAGTGGGATCCAGTAGGTGCCAGGGGGCCAGGTAGCTTTCCCATACAGCTGATTGGCCTGGTCTTGGGCTCTTTTGTGGAGAGCGCCACAAGCTCTCTCTCACCGGCTGTTCCTCGGCTGGTTCTGGAGGTGTTCAAAGAGGGTTCGGTTTCCTAATGGCACAGCTTGCTGGCATTCTCACTCACATGCCAGGTTTGGGCTGGTTATGACCCCAAAATGGAAGCAGGGAAGAATGGAAGCTCTCGTTTATAGTGGCTCGGCTTGAGTTTTATCTAATGAATTTTTTTTTTTTTTTTTATGAGTTCAGTGTGTTTCTTGTAAAGATCATATTCTTTGATTTTGCTTCCTAATCCACTGTGCCAGTTTTTGGTTTTAGCTGATGAATTTAATCAATTTAGACTGATGGTTTAAATTGAGATGTATTGATTGATGCTTACCATGTTCTTTACCTGCTGTTGTTTATTCCTTTTTCTCCTGTGTTTGTTTCCCTCATTTGGTTGGTTTTTGTCTTCTAATTCATGGTGTTATAATCATTTTGGTCCCTATAAAGAATGATTAACACGAAACATTTCTAGTTAAGTGGATGCCACTCGAAGATGTACTCATAAGTGAGACATAAAAAAGCCTCATGTGGAAATATCATTTAGTCTCTCTAGCATAAGAAATAAAAAGAAGAAATACAAATAGAAAGGTATAACATAACTAAATGGCAAGAACTTGAGGATTGGATAACAACATCAGGTTAAAGAGAAAAGCTGAGAAACAGGACAGGGACAAAGCCATACATTTGTACACAAAAGATGGGCAAGACAATGATCCCAAGAAACAGCGAGTTTCTGAAAGTCACAGAAATGGTATTTAAATGGTAGGATTCGCAAGCTGACTGTCATCTATCTATCATCTATCTGTGCTGATACCTATGAACCAAGCAGTGCTCCTGAAGAGAGCAAAGTGTCACTCTTGAAATGCCTGCCATTCTGGTGTGCTAAATACATACATTGTGTCATGACATACCAATTATTGCCATAATGTCCCAGAAGTAAAAGTTTCTTTTCTTTTCTTTTTTATGGGTAATAAATGAGAACAAAAAACACAAGAAAAAAATGTTGCAGGACTGTTCTGCTCCAGGCTGTATATTGTTAGTTTTCTAAATTATTATGTAATAATATGTGTATATTACTATTTTTGTTTACTTTTTCTTCATATTCTGTAAGAACTTAAAGTTCAGGATGTGAATACTTGATGAAAAATATCTGTTCCACATTATATCTAAGATGTTTGATGTTAGACAGTTAGGGTATACCGAACTGCATATTTTGCAGGGTAATAATCCATTTCTTTCTGGCTGGATAACAACATCAGTTTGCTGAACAAAAATTGCACAAATGAAAGGCTTGCAACATCATCTAACATTTTGGCCTTAGCCTTGGAAGGTCAGTAAAGACTGAGGACATTGTGCCCCAAATTTTCTGATCAAGGAGATTATGGAGCCACAGAGGAATGTGATCAATGATGTACAGTGTGCCTAAGGAGAGTCCCATGGAGATAAAACTTTCTCACAGGCTTTCACAGAGAGCGAAATGGTCAAGGAATGACCATGACTCATTGACATGGCTGACACTGACAAAAGATCTACAAAGTGAGGTACAGAGTTACAGGATAAACCGTAAGTGGACTTGACTGTCCTTATGATACAGAAAACTTCCATTGCTTGTTACATAGGTCTAGTTTTATCTTGGTCTTAACCATCCAAAGTACAAAAACAAAGTATAAAAAGTAAAGACATATTAATATGCCCATGTTTAAAAGGCTCTAGTCCACAGATTCTGTGGATAACCCCCACTATTGTGGACTGCTAGACTGTGTTGAACTCCATTAAAATACTGATCTCTGACAGCACTAAAAAAAAGGGCTGCAAGGAAGGACCATTCTGTATTTGTTTTGTTTTTTTTTTTTTAAGTAATAAGTCTCAGTGTAAATGGTTTTATTTCTTTTTATTTATTTTTTTCCATTTATTTTTATTTTATTGAAATACAAATGTCAATCAGACAGTTTCAAAACACCATAACCATACAGAGTCGATGAAATAATACATTGCAAACTGTTTTCATAATGTTTTGGTATTGTACAAGGTGCATACATGATATTATATTTACAGGTATTTATGTGGCTGAATTATATCACAGATTCAATAATT